>JAXIVJ010011939.1:0-41876 GCA_036785665.1 Chirona hameri | reverse complement strand
AGTGGTGGACCTATAAGACATGCAAAAATGTCATATGGAGGCTTATAAATTATGCATAACCTTACCTTACCTAACCAAATTCGGAATTTACTATAAAAGCTGAGGGCCTGTATTAAAGGAAAAGGGCATCAAATAGAAAATAAAAAAGGAGATGCTGACTGACAAGGTACTTGTAAGCCTAAATGTAATCCTAGCATAGTAAAAGATATGTTTCGCAAGGTTTGGTTCCTATAGGAAAGGGACAAAGTGTGGTGCGGCTCTGCATTACCACAGGGCTCAAACATGTACTTGAGGCAGCAAAAATGCAGCCTGAAATGGGGCAGCTTGCTTCTCCGCAGTGAGCATGAGCAGTGATTTGGTTGAATCATACCTCTCTATATCATACTATAGCTGCTGACCCCACATCATGCAGCTCGTTATTTTTTCTCTCTTCGTTCGTGTTTCCTCTATTTTGAAGAATTTTGGTAGCAGGAGGGAAAGTGGCGCGTGCATATTTGGAAATGTCGAATACAAAATCCAGAACCCATCATACTTAAGTAGCCATAAGTCAGCCAAAACTAAAGATATTGCTTTGAAATTCGGTGTGGGTATTGTCTATACTTCGTTCTCCAATATATATTCCGGTTTTGGTAGCAGTAGGGATAGAGAAAGTGGCGCGAAGGTAGAAGTTTTTGAACATGTTTGGAAATTTTGATTTGGTGAATTTTTTATCTTTCTCCAATTTGTTTTTCTTCATAAAATCATATAAAATATCAAATCATATGAAAAGGCCGGAAAATTCATTGGAGAACCAAGTATGGACGATGCCAAAACCAAATGTCAAAGTAATATATTGAGCGTTGACTGACTTATAACTCCCTAAGCAGTGGCGTACGCAGAAATTCACAAAGAACCAGGTCATTGCTTGAGGGGCGCCACCCGATCGACAGGGCCGCCACCAATATTGGCGAAATTTGCCAGGGGGCGGGCGCCTCTCCTTTCGCACTGTGCGGAAGGAGAGTCACTGGCCGGAGGGGCACCGTCACTCGCCAAAGAGGGGCAGTCACTAGTCGGAGGGGCGCCGTCACTAGCCGGAGAGGCGCCGTCACTCGCCAGAGGGGCGTGGTCACTGGCCGGAGGGGCGCTGTTACGGGCCGGAGAGGCGCCGTCTATGGCAGGGGACGCCCTCACTGGCCGGGGGCGCCGTCACTGGCCACAAAAAAGTCGTCACTGGCCGGGGGAGCGTCCTCACTGGCCGGAGTGGTGCCGTCACTGGCCAGAGGGGCGTCGTGACTGATCGGAGGGGCGCCAGCTTTGCATGGGCGCCTCGGATCCAAAGGACCAGGTCATGACCTGCATGACCTGATAGTTGATACTCGGTACGCCGCTGTCCCTAAGTATGATGGGCCTTGACTTTATATTCGACATTTCCCAATATGCGTGGCCGGTCTGGCGCTATTTGCGATCTGAGCGATTCCTGCAACCAACGTAAGTTCAAAAACGTCGCGTTTTGGCGCCAAAGTTTATAGCGCTGAATAGCGTGCGTGGAACGCATTTCGACAGTATTTGAGGAATTGTGACTGGGACTTGGGTATCGTTGTTTTCCTTTTCCCTGTAAACATGTAGCCAAATAAAATTCACACTTTGCGAATTTGTAGGTAAAGTTAATATTTTGCATTGTCATGGTTATTTTAAATTACTATAGCTTGGGATGGCTACTTTGGCCTCAGGTCATATCCAGACTCGAGTAATTTCAGGTACCAATTTTTTATATATATATATATATATATATATATATATATATATATATATATATATATATATATATATATATATATATATATATATATTATATATATATATATATATATATATATATATATATATATATATATATATATATATATATATATATATATATATATATATATATATATATATATATATATATATATATATATATATAATATATATATATATATTATATATATATATATATATATATATATATATATATATATATATATATAATATATATATATATATATATATATATATATATATATATATATATATATATATATATATATATATATATATATAATATATATATATATATATATATATATATATATATATATATATATATATATATATATATATATATATATATAATATATATATATATATATATATATATATATAATATATATATATATATATATATATATATATATATATATATATATATATATATATATATATATATATATATATATATATATATATATATATATATATATATATATATATATATATATATATATATATATATATATATATATATATATATATATATATATATATATATATATATATATATAGTATATATATATATATATATATATATATATATATATATATATATATATATATATATATATATATATATATATATATATATATATATATATATATATATATATATATATATATATATATATATATATATATATATATATATATATATATATATATATATATATATATATATATATATATATATATATATATATAAATATATATATATATATATATATATATATATATATATATATATATATATATATATATATATATATATATATATAATATATATATATATATATATATATATATATATATATATATATATATATATATATATATATATATATATATATATATATATACATATATATATATATATATATATATATATATATATATATATATATATATATATATATATATATATTATATATATATATATATATATATATATATATATATATATATATATATATATATATATATATATATATATATATATATATATATATATATATATATATATATATATATATATATATATATATATATATATATATATATATATATATATATATATATATATATATATATATATATATATATATATATATATATATATATATATATATATATATATATATATATATATATATATATATATATATATATATATATATTATATATATATATACAAGCAAATTAATAACTAAGCAAGTATAAAACTTCATAAACAAATATATAAATGCGTAAATCACAACATATAAAAAACAGTGTTCGTCACGGGCCTACCAACCTCCAGCCCGGCCCGGCCCGGGCCCATGAATACCAAGCCCAGGCCCGTACCAGGCCCGGTCAAATTCATAAATTTAAGGCCCTGGCCCGGTTCGGCCCGTTCAGATTAACCATATATTTTTATTTTTTTAATTGCAATGATTATCCTAGCATATTTGCCTGTATACTATAAATGTGAAACAATGAACCAACTATGCTAACCCAAAAAAAACAGCCACAGCAACAGTGTGTTGCTGTGGAAGTTAACTGCGGATAAATATGTTTAAGCTCTGACCTGAGCTTGCGCGCATTACTTCAACATTCTCAGCCCAGGCCCGTCCAGAGCCCAGTGATTTCCTTAAAGTTGAGGCCCGCGCCATGGCACAAAGGGCCAGCCCGGCCAGTGACGAACTCTGAAAAATACCTATACATACCTAAATAAATTGATCTAACCATACCTGACCTGTTTGTTTTCAGAGTGTGACGTCAGTCAGTAGACAGCACCACGCAGAGCTCCTCAGTGGCCTGTCCGCCGGCCGGGTCGGCCCTCTAGTGGTGACCCCTGCTGAGCTCGTCTGGCGCCAGGTCACAGGCTGGCTACAGAGGTCACCAGTGACGTCACAGAGAGGCCGGTCATCGTCAGCGGTCCGCCTGGATATGGTTAGTGGTGGGTGGGACAGACTGTGAGGTAGGCGGGGTAGACAGTGAGGTAGGCGCGGTAGACAGTGAGGTAGGCGCGGTAGACAGTGAGGTAGGGGCGGGGTAGACTGTGAGGTAGGCGGGGCGGACTGTGAGGTAGGCGGGTAGACTGTGATGTCGGGGCGGGGTAGACTGTGAGGTAGGTGGGGCGGACTGTGAGGTAGGCGGGTAGACTGTGAGGTCGGGGCGGGGTATACTGTGAGGTAGGCGGGGTAGACAGTGAGGTAGGCGCGGTAGACAGTGAGGTAGGCGCGGTAGACAGTGAGGTAGGGGCGGGGTAGACTGTGAGGTAGGCGGGTAGACCGTGAGGTAGGAGCGGGGTAGACAGTGAGGTAGGTCTGGGTAGACTGTGAGGTAGACGGGCGGACTGTGAGGTAGGCGGGGTAGACTGTGAGGTAGGCGGGGGTAGACTGTGAGGTAGGCGGGTAGACTGTGAGGTAGGCGGGGTGGACTGTGAGGTAGGCGGGATAGACTGTGAGACAGGCGGGTTATACTTTGAGGTAGGGGCGGGGTAGACTGTGAGGTAGGCGAGGTAGACTGTGAGGTAGGCGGGGCATTACTGTGAGTGTAGGCGGATAGACTGTGAGGTAGGCGGGGTAGACTGTGAGGTAGGCGGGGTAGACTTTGAGGCAGGCGGGGTAGACTGTGAGGTAGGGGCGTGATAGACTGTGAGGTAGGGGCGGGGGTAGACTGTGAGGTAGGGGTGGGGTAGACTGTGAGGTAGGCGGGCAGACTGTGAGGTAGGAGCGGGACAGACTGTGAGGTAGGCGGGTAGACTGTGAGGCATGCGGGTTATACTTTGAGGTAGGGGCGGGGTAAACTGTGAGGTAGGCGAGGTAGACTGTGAGGTAGGCGGGGCATACTTTGAGGTAGGCGGATAGACTGTGAGGTAGGCGGGGTAGACTGTGAGGTAGGCGGGTAGACTGTGAGGCAGGCGGGGTAGACTGTGAGGTAGGGGCGTGGTAGACTGTGAGGTAGGCGGGGTAGACTGTGAGGTAGGCGGGGTAGTCAGTGAGGTAGGCGGGGTAGACTGTGAGGTAGGGGCGGGATAGACTGTGAGGTAGGGGCGTGTTAGACTGTGAGATAGGGGCGGGGTAGACAGTGAGGTTAGGGTCAGGGTAGACTGTGAGGTAGGCGGGGTAGACAGTGAGGTAGGGGCGGAGATAGACTGTGAGGTAGGTGGGTTAGACTGTGAGTTTGGGGCGGGGTAGACCTGTGAGGTAGGGGCGGGGTAGACTGTGAGGTAGGCGGGGCAGACTGTGAGGTAGGGGCGGGACAGACTGTGAGGTAGGGGCGGGGCAGACTGTGAGGTAGGGGCGGGACAGACTGTGAGGTGCGGGTGGATATGATATTTTCAGTGCGTAGGGCAGGCTGTGAGGTGCTGGGAAATATGATTTGTCAGTGAGTGGGGCAGACTATGAAGTACTGTTGGTATACGGCCAGCAGGCGAGGTAGAGCATGAGTTACTGACGGCTGTGTAGATCCGTGGAAATAGTACAAATCCACTCTCCGTCCGTCATGAAAGTGTTCATATTTTATCATAATTATTTTGTATCGGCGTCTAAATAGTGTCGTAGAGGAACGAAAGGACGTCGGGCAGGGCCGAGAAGTGTATTCGGAATCCTCCTCGCACAACGCTCAAAGGTGTGGCGTGGTATCGTCGGGGCGGCTACTCCCGTCTCCCGAAATACCAGGCCGTCGGCTGACGAGGCGTCAGGCCGGACCATGCCGTCGGCAGGCGGAGCGTCAGGCCGGACCAGGCCGTCGGCTGACGAGGTCAGGCCGGACCACGGCCGTCGGCTGACGAGGCGTCAGGCCGGACCAGGCCGTCGGCTGACGAGGCGTCAGGCCGACCAGGCGTCGGCTGACGAGGCGTCAGGCCGGACCAGGCCGTCGGCTGTACGAGGCGTCAGGCCGGACCAGGCCGTCGGCTGACGAGGCGTCAGGCCGGACCAGGCCGTCGGCTGACGAGGCGTCAGGCCGGACCAGGCCGTCGGCAGGCGGAGCGTCAGGCCGGACCAGGCCGTCGGCTGACGAGGCGTCAGGCCGGACCAGGCCGTCGGCTGACGAGGCGTCAGGCCGGACCAGGCCGTAGGCAGGCGGAGCGTCAGGCCGGACCAGGCCGTCGGCTGACGAGGCGTCAGGCCGGACCAGGCCGTCGGCAGGCGGAGCGTCAGGCCGGACCAGGCCGTCGGCTGACGAGACGTCAGGCCGGACCAGGCCATCAGCAGGCGGAGCGTCAGGCCGGACCAGGCCATCGGCTGACGAGGCGTCAGGCCGGACCAGGCCGTCGGCTGACGAGGCGTCAGGCCGGACCAGGCCGTCGGCTGACGAGGCGTCAGGCCGGACCAGGCCGTCGGCAGTCGGAGCGTCAGGCCGGACCAGGCCGTCGACTGGCGAGGCGTCAGGCTGGACCAGGCCGTCGGCAGGCGGAGCGTCAGGCAGGAGCGCTACCGGTGGGCACCGCGGCGCATCCGAATCAGGGACAGCCCTGGCGTGTGCTCTCTTCTATGTGATATGAAGGGAAGGGCTTCGGTCCCACAATAGCTTACCCACTGACTAACTGCATACTGTAAAACAACTTTGACTGTAAAACAACATGTTGATTAACGCATCATTATTGGCACACCATCGCCATCATTGACGCATGTAATGCTGGCGCTTCCTAAACATGCCACTTGTTGGAATATTTATCCCGGGCCATGGACAAAAACGAACCATGCCAGAATGATAAGCTAAATTTAAACTGATTATGATGCTGCTATCGACGGCGTTTTTATTTTGTTCTGCCCACCTGCCGTGGTCATTGGACAGAGAGTCGGTTTTGTTCTGCACTCTCCTGACTAGATGAACTCAATTATCTTTCACCTTGTCCCTGTCAGGAACGATCTAACTTTCTGTTGGGAGTGTTCGAAAAACTTATAAAGCTGAAGTCAGGATAGTCCGAAGTCTCGCGAACCGTGGCAATCTTTTTGGCATGTGAAGCCATCTAAAGCCATCTTCTCTATCAAATTCTTATTCCATAAGGCGGGATATGGCGAGCATATGACGATAGACTTCATGCAGCAAAGGAATTTAACCTTATTTAACCTTAATTTAATCTTAACCCTTGAACCTTATCAAGTTCAAGGCGGAGTAAAACATTGAGCCTGCCAGTCTAGTCTAATGCTAAATACTGCGATTGTGTTTCTGTCCGGCAGAACAGATGTTGTATAGTAAACCAATTCCTAACTGGATGTGTTGTCCAGCATCGCAGTCCTTCGACCAACGCTTCGCTGTATGGAAACTGTTCAGTATGATTTCGTGCGAAATGGAATCGTTTTTTTCTGGTACACTTCGTAGTGGTAGCTGAAATGTGGATATTTGATGTCTGGTGCACTCTGTGGCAGCTCATACCTGCATTTCCACCGAAATATCGAAATAAAACTTATCGCAGCTTTGACAACGTATAATACCATCTTCTGCCGCAGGTAAGACCTGGCTTCTGGCACGTCTAGCTGAACTGCTGCCTCCCACTCCAGTGGTGGTCTGCCGCTTTCGACCTGGCGATGGTCTTCTACACCGCCGCCAGCTGGTTCGCTCTCTTGTGGACCATGTCCGAAGTCGACTGAAGGAAACTGGAGTCTCCTTCGCTTGGGGCGCTGTGGCTAGGAAAGCAACGAAGACAGCGGCGGCGGCGGCGGCGGCGGCAGCGGTGGCGGCAGCAGCGGCGGCAGCAGGGGCAGAACATGTGGAGGGTGTGTTGGAGGCAGGCGCGGGGGTAGGACAGCAGGACGGCAGAGTGGTGGTATTGCTGGATGACGTGGACATGCTTCTGACGCCGAGTGAACAGGACGTGGACGTGGATGTGTTCACGATGAACAGTGACCAGGACGTGAACCTCGTTGCTTCTACAGGAGATGAGTGGCTTTCAGAGCTCGCCCACCCCTCTGTGCTTCTAGTGGCTACAGTTACCACCCTAGACCAGCTTCGAGGCGAAAAGTGGCGTGATGCCGACGATGCAAACGTGATACAGCTAGCCGCGTGGACCCGTGAGGACATCGCACACGTGCTGGATGGTACCCTTGAGACGAACGCTAGATCACTGACCCCACCACAGAGGGAAATCATCGTGGCACGGTGTCTAGCAAACCCAACTCCTCTGTTCGCGACCCACACAGTCGACGCTGCCCTGCGGCTACGCTCCTGGGACTCCGCCGACTCCCTGCCAGGGAGCCTGGAGCAGTACTATGGCAGAGTATTTGACGCGCTCGAGCGGCGGTTCGGGGCGGAGGCGGTAGCGGCGCTGTGTCGCTATGTGAGCCTGTCGCATCTCGGGCTGACGGAGACGGAGCTGTGTGACTTGCTGACCTCGACCGACCTTGGACTGCCCGGGGCGACGTCGCCGCAGCCAGCAGGCCAGTGGCCCCCGACAGACTGGGTGACGCTGAAAAACTCGCTGAGTGAGTACCGAGGCTGGGACTAGGAATGTTCACCCAGAGTGGGGGCATTTCGTACGCTATGTTGCTCGTCTCTAAAATGTTGCAACGCAACGTTGCATGATCTGTGGTTCCACACGTTTGTACCGTTTATAAGATATTGAAGGCTATAAAAAGGGTTTGACCAGATGTATTGATATAGTCAAGGCTATATAAACAAGGAGCGTGAAGATCTAAGAGTTTCTATAAATCAAGACATCATTATTGCACGAAGAGTATGCCCCTGCATTCACTATTGATGATTTGTACTGGAAAATGATAGTAGTTCAAGTAACCATGAATGATGTGTCTGTAGCGAAAACCCAGTACGTCACAAATCTGAATCATTTTATTTTGTGTTTGCTTGACCGAAAACTGAGCCTCAGAAACGCCTTTTTGATATTATCCGTGATGCCATAACGAGTTAAATTAATAGGTATAACCGTTTCTTTATAAAGCTGAAACATGTGATCCTTAGTCAATCTTCAACATTTCTAACCAAACCTTGACTTGAACTTATGACTCATGACTTATGACGTGGATTTGCTGCCGAATTCACTGAGTTGTAGACTGTACCGCATTACACCAGTGTGATGCGGTACACTCTATCGACGCGGTACACTCTATCGACGCGGTACACTCTATCGACGCGGTTCACTCTATCGACGCGGTAACTATCGACGCGGTACACTCTATCGACGCGGTAACTATCGACGCGGTACACTCTATCGACGCGGTAACAATCGACGCGGTACACTCTATCGACGCGGTAGACTCTATCGACGCGGTGCACTCTATCGACGCGGTAACTATCGACGCGGTACACTCTATCGACGCGGTACACTATCGACGCGGTACACTCTATCGACGCAGTACACTGTATCGACGCGGTTCACTCTATCGACGCGGTACACTCTATCGACGCGGTAACTATCGACGCGGTACACTCTATCGACGCGGTACACTCTATCGACGCGGTACACTCTATCGACGCGGTAACTATCGACGCGGTACACTCTATCGACGCGGTACACTCTATCGACGCGGTTCACTCTATCGACGCGGTAACTATCGACGCGGTACACTCTATCGACGCGGTACACTCTATCGACGCGGTAACTATCGACGCGGTAACTATCGACGCGGTACACTCTATCGACGCGGTACACTCTATCGACGCGGTACACTCTATCGACGCGGTACACTCTATCGACGCGGTACACTCTATCGACGCGGTACACTCTATCGACGCGGTTCACTCTATCGACGCGGTAACTATCGACGCGGTACACTCTATCGACGCGGTAACTATCGACGCGGTACACTCTATCGACGCGGTACACTCTATCGACGCGGTTCACTCTATCGACGCGGTAACTATCGACGCGGTACACTCTATCGACGCGGTACACTCTATCGACGCAGTACACTCTATCGACGCGGTACACTCTATCGACGCGGTACACTCTATCGACGCAGTACACTCTATCGACGCGGTTCACTCTATCGACGCGGTAACTATCGACGCGGTACACTCTATCGACGCGGTACACTATCGACGCGGTACACTCTATCGACGCGGTACACTCTATCGACGCGGTACACTCTATCGACGCGGTAACTATCGACGCGGTACACTCTATCGACGCGGTACACTTTATCGACGCGGTACACTCTATCGACGCGGTAACTATCGACGCGGTACACTCTATCGAGACGCGTTTGCCGCTCCGGATTCTAATCGCTATTGTAGCTGGCAGACCGCTTGAGATGCTAGTCGCTAATTTTCGGCGATGTTTTTTGAAGGCACCAATTGGCGTAACCAATTTCTGGGCAGAAGACATTTCATATATAGCGGTAACTTGTAGTCTTACAGCCGCTGAGTGAAATTAAATTTCAGGGCGCAGGTGGTGTCGTAAGGCTTCTGCACCATATTACATATCAGTAAGGCTTCTGTACCATATTACATATCAGTGAGGCTTCTATCCCAGACAGTTTTCATATCAGCTAAGCCCACTATGCGACGACTGTGCCGTATGTCTATGAAAAGTAAGCCTAGCATTTATTAATTTTTCATCGATTGCCTTTTTTTGCTCTTACGCTTCATCTCCCCGATGAAACTGCGACTGTCCGACTGTACGACTGTCACATATGCTTCTAGTCTACAAAATTAATTCGACATAAGGAGACTTGACATATCTGGGACAAATGTTCTCATTTTATTCGCTCTGGGAAAGAAAAGGAAAATTTGTATTCACTCTTACCTGCTCAGAAAGTCTTCCACGGGATCTCCATAATCTAAATGGTCTGTAGTCATGAGAAGCCCTCGAGGCTAGTACGAGAACTGCAAAGTCAGAAAATGAACCCTTACATTTTCTACGGCATATTCGTATCCTGCGAGCATCGGATAAATACAGAACAACTCCATTTTCGAAAGTAGGAATTAATGTGAACTTAACAATTCAAGTCTGGTGACCGGAGATGATGCAAAACTCACTTAACTTCGACTACGTCAATGTTTACCTGTATCTGCACCTGCATCCCTGTACCTGTATCTGTATCTGATCATATCTGAACAGATCTGTATATCGCTGCAAGTATCCTCTGGGTAGCCTGTGCGATATGTTTTGTCTGTTGCGAATTTCTGTGGCGGAACTGGGAGCCCAGCTGGGGAGACATTCATTGGAAATAGTAGCGAACATTGTGAGGCAGGGACCGCACGGACGCGCGGTTTGAGTTAGAGCGACGAGTTAGAGCTTAAGTTAACTCGTCGACACTCGTCGACACTTGAGTTAGAGCGACGGTCGAGCAGCTCACAAAGTGCAGGACTCCATTGCTTCAGCGGTGGGGCGCTGCCTGAGTCCCGTCTCTCACGCGATAATCTAGCCAAGAGGTTTGGTCGAGTGGAGTAGGACGGACGGGGTCCGGAAGTGACGATGCTCCAGTGGACAATGCTGGGGGAGGGAGGGGGAGGGGGAGGAGCCAGTGCTCGTGCGCCCGTATAGCTGGAGTCGGTTTGTGTAGTGACTGGATCATGATTCAATTGACGACTGATATTAAATTGGACAACTGAATTGAATTGAAGACGGACATTAAAATATATAGAAGAACAAATGTATCACACAGTCATACATGATTAAATGCTTACATTGTTGCATTTGCAGTGGGTATTATTTGTGAGCTTTTGTAAGCATTCCTTCGGGATATTGAAGGAACCATCCAGGCAAGGGACTGCAATAGCATTACCTGGTTTTGGTCATAGCGAGACTTTGAAGAGGCTTTGAAACATACCGCTCATGCAAACATTTTACCGTTTGCTTTTAGGCGGTAGGTAAATACAAGCTGAGTGATAGTTGACGGATCTTGAACTTTAACTCTTTCTTGAACACCAGTTTAACATTGTGTGAACTGACTCGCTGAGTAATATACTAAATTCGAAAGGAATACAAGTTTTCCCTGATTTGCACTAAACCCGTAGAATATAAATGCAATCAACCGTCGGGGCCAAAGATGCTGTTAATTATGCATCCATATTATTAACCCGCGAGTTACTGGGGTATATTTCATAACGCGACTTACTGGGGGGCTATTTTTTGCCCCCCCCCCCCCCCCCTCGGATCTCCGGAACTACCGGACTGAATGTAAAAATTCAAACGGCATTCGATAGCCCTGTGAAATTTGTCGAGGAAAACATAATATTGTTGACCTCGGTTTCACCGATGACGTCACAGGTCAGGTGAAGTACAAAATGTTGGACCGTGTCAAATGGTCTCGATGGATGGAATTGTCGCGCAAAATTGCGATTTTAAACGCATAAGCTGTCGATAAATCGGTATGATTCGTGTGTCTGACACTTCTAAGTACCTTTCTAAGCTGTTTATGACCTTGGGTCAGGTCAAGGTCATCCGAGGTCACGAGGTCAAACTGCAGATTACGGTCATTAGGCGTTGTAACACATGTTTATGGGTTTTGTTTTCGTCTAGAACCCGTAAAATGACCTTAGAACATTGTTTCTTCCATATAAACAGAAGTAAAAAGCAAAAAAGGAAATGCGTTTTTTATGCATAGTAATGCTGTGAGAGGTGGTCGATTTTTGTCATTTAAAGGTCATTTTCCCAGTCATTTTCGAAGATATCGACTTCAAATTTGGTACACATATTCACCGCACACGAAACGATCACATATATTCCGGTTTTTGGATAATTCGGATTTTTTCTTGAAAATGTTAAAAAAATGGATTTCTCAAAATTTTGAATTAAAAAACTCAAAAATCTGTGATAGCAGTTTGATAGCCTGGTCTATTGTCATTAATTTAATATAAGACAATTGAGTTTATCTCAAACATCGTACCTTTGACAGCGTTTTCCGCAAACAGTTATTTTGCAACAAAACCCGAAGAACATGACGTCACTCTGACGTCATTCCCGTTTGACCTATCATAACCTCATATTTTTCTTTTTGCCAACATGTGTAGAATTGATGTGAAAGAAGGTACTGCGAGTTTGGTGACGATACCGGTGTTCGTTTAGGAGTTATTGCAAAATAACGGGAGGGGGGGGGGAAATAGCCCCCCCAGTAACTCGCGGGTTAACACGCGCCCTGGAGGGCCTCTGATAATTACACGCCCTGGAGAGGGGGGGCGGATTTCACCCCCCCCCCCTATGATCTCGAAAACCACGCAACGTAGCGACAAGTGGGAACGACGTTAGATAGCTCGAGACAAGCTCTTTCGAAAGTATTTCGTTAATTTTTTCAGGTCAATATTGAGGTCACCAGAGGTCATCAAGGGTCAGATTTTCAAGTTTTCAAGATTTCGGTTCGAACACTCCCAAATATCTCGGGAACTATGATAGTTAGCAGCAAACGGATAAAAGCAATCGCAAGCCATTGCAAAATGCAATCGATATAGGTGCCCTCAGATTTGAGCTCAGGTCAATAGTTTAGGCTCCAGAGGTCATCGAATGTCAAAAAGGTGATTTTGTTTTCAAAACTGTTTTCCCAAAATAACCTTTTACCTAATAAAGATAAAGCAATAATGTTTACGCCATCGCGTGTATCTTGTCAAGGCGATTCGAATCATATTCATGATGACCGGATTAGGTCAACTGAGAAATCTGACCTCAGGTCAAGGTCAAGTGGTGCCCCAACTTGGTCATGTTGCATATTGGGAGACGTGTCTCGACGAGACAAACATATTGGTACCGTTTTCTCTTCTCTATCTTCATTATGTCGATAGTTATTGATAAAACCGTGTTGGCGGTCACCGTGTTGGCGGTCACAAAATTGACCTGACCTTAGGTCACCGATATTAGAAATCCGAGATGAACAAATTGTTGGTATCTATGACCTTATGAAGTCCTGCAATTTTGAAACCGATCGGCGTAAAACTGTGGTTGTGATACTACTGCAAACGTTTTGGAGTTGAGGTCATCACGTGACCTGGTCTGGTGACCTGACCTGAGATGACCTGATGCCAAGAATTTTACATAATTCGGGACGTTCATTTCTGAACAGGTATACCAAAAACGGCGGCGCTGCGCGCCGCCTTTTTTTGCGCTATCCTCGAAAAACCGGAGGGGTGGGCGGATTTCGCCCCCCCTCCAGGGCGCGTGTTAAGAGGCACATCTGAGCGATTCATCAATGGTGGCAGATTTCGTTTTGTCTTACCTATCGTGACTGATCATTTTCCAGCCAATTATCGATGTTTTCTGCAACACTACCATTGTCCTTGCTCAAGAGGCAATTAGCAAAAACCCTCTCAGTCTAGCACAAGGCTGATATAGCCATAGGCGGCATCTGTCTTGCAATTACGTAGAACTTAAAACAGCACTTACGGTCCCTATAGTTGCAGAGTGCAAAAATGAACTGAATTTGTAAATTGTCTTTCACTTTTCGGTGCTCTTCTGTGTAAATCTTCTGTATTATTGAAATGATTGACATGAACACATTGACATGAAAACGAAAACCTTGACCGGATTAAAAACATAAAAGCAGTAGTTTGACGGTCATAATTGACAGTTCATTTCCACCGTTTCACACAAAACCACAACAATGTAACTCAAACAACACACCACACACCTCCCTATTCCACCCCAATCCATCCCACACACCACACACCACACACCACACACCACACACCACACACCACACACACCACACACACCACACACACCACACACACCACACACACCACACACACCACACACACCACACACACCACACACACCACACACACCACACACACCACACACACCACACACACCACACACACCACACACACCACACACACCACACACACCACACACACCACACACACCACACACACCACACACACCACACACACCACACACACCACACACACCACACACACCACACACACCACACACACCACACACACCACACACACCACACACACCACACACACCACACACACCACACACACACCACACACACCACACACACCACACACACCACACACACCACACACACCACACACACCACACACACCACACACACCACACACACACCACACCACACACACCACACACACCACACACACCACACACACCACACACACCACACACACCACCCACACCACCCACACCACCCACACCACCCACACCACCCACACCACACACACCACACACACCACACACACACCACACACACCACACACACCACACACACCACACACACCACACACACCACACACACCACACACACCACACACACCACACACACCACACACACCACACAAACCACACACACCACACACACCACACACACCACACACACCACACACACCACACACACCACACACACACCACACACACCACACACACCACACACACCACACACACCACACACACCACACACACCACACACACCACACACACCACACACACCACACACACCACACACACCACACACACCACACACACCACACACACCACACACACACCACACACACCACACACACCACACACACCACACACACCACACACACCACACACACCACACACACCACACACACCACACACACCACACACACCACACACACCACACACACCACACACACCACACACACCACACACACCACACACACCACACACACCACACACACCACACACACCACACACACACACACCACACACACCACACACACCACACACACCACACACACCACACACACCACACACACCACACACACCACACACACCACACACACCACACACACCACACACACCACACACACCACACACACCACACACACCACACACACCACACACACCACACACACCACACACACCACACACACCACACACACCACACACACCACACACACCACACACACCACACACACCACACACACCACACACACCACACACACCACACACACCACACACACCACACACACCACACACACCACACACACCACACACACCACACACATCACACACACCACACACACCACACACACCACACACACCACACACACCACACACACCACACACACCACACACACCACACACACCACACACACCACACACACCACACACACACCACACACACCACACACACCACACACACCACACACACCACACACACCACACACACCACACACACCACACACACCACACACACCACACACACCACACACACCACACACACCACACACACCACACACCACACACACCACACACCACACACCACACACCACACACCACACACCACTCACCACTCACCACTCACCACTCACCACTCACCACTCACCACTCACCACTCACCACTCACCACTCACCACTCACCACTCACCACTCACCACTCACCACTCACCACTCACCACTCACCACTCACCACTCACCACTCACCACTCACCACTCACCACACACCACACACCACACACCACACACCACACACCACACACCACACACCACACACCACACACCACACACCACTCACCACTCACCACTCACCACTCACCACTCACCACTCACCACTCACCACTTACCACTCACCACTCACCACTCACCACTCACCACTCACCACTCACCACTCACCACTCACCACTCACCACTCACCACTCACCACTCACCACTCACCACTCACCACTCACCACTCACCACTCACCACTCACCACTCACCACTCACCACTCACCACTCACCACTCACCACTCACCACTCACCACTCACCACTCACCACTCACCACTCACCACTCACCACTCACCACTCACCACTCACCACTCACCACTCACCACTCACCACTCACCACTCACCACTCACCACTCACCACTCACACTCACCACTCACCACTCACCACTCACCACTCACCACTCACCACTCACCACTCACCACTCACCACTCACCACTCACCACTCACCACTCACCACTCACCACTCACCACTCACCACTCACCACTCACCACTCACCACTCACCACTCACCACTCACCACTCACCACTCACCACTCACCACTCACCACTCACCACTCACCACTCAATACTCAACACTCAACACTCACCACTCACCACTCACCACACCACACCACATGCCGTGGCTGTCGTATACGCCAATGCTGCGTCTGCTCCCACAAGTGCATTAGTCGGTATATTTACATCTATGTCACGTCCACGGGCGGCAGAGATATAGTGCCCACCTCGCTGGCCCCCGGGGGGTTGTTTACGTGCACATTATTTGCTCGTGAGGACGGGTGTCCATGTGAACCGGACATTATTTGCTCGAGAGGAAGGGTTTCCTTGTGAACACAGCATAGAGTGTCGGTACGGGTCACACAGGGCTACTCGCCAGGGGAGGAGATAGGTCATGGATAGTGTCGTGACGGGGCACACAGGGCTACCCGCCAGGGGAGGAGGTAGGTCATGGATAGTGTCGTGACGGGTCACACAGGGCTACCCGCCAGGGGAGGAGATAGGTCATGGACGGATCACACAGGGCTACCCGCCAGGGGAGGAGGTAGGTCATGGACGGGTCACACAGGGCTACCCGCCAGGGGAGGAGGTAGATCATGGATAGTGTCGTGACGGGGCACACAGGGCTACCCGCCAGGGGAGGAGGTAGGTCATGGACGGGTCACACAGGGCTACCCGCCAGGGGAGGAGGTAGGTCCGGGATAGAGTGTCGTGACGGGGCACACAGGGCTACCCGCCAGGGGAGGAGGTAGGTCATGGACGGGTCACACAGGGCTACCCGCCAGGGGAGGAGGTAGGTCATGGACGGGTCACACAGGGCTACCCGCCAGGGGAGGAGATAGGTCATGGATAGTGCCGTGACGGGGCACACAGGGCTACCCGCCAGGGGAGGAGGTAGGTCATGGACGGGTCACACAGGGCTACCCGCCAGGGGAGGAGGTAGGTCCGGGATAGAGTGTCGTGACGGGGCACACAGGGCTACCCGCCAGGGGAGGAGGTAGGTCATGGACGGGTCACACAGGGCTACCCGCCAGGGGAGGAGGTAGGTCATGGACGGGTCACACAGGGCTACCCGCCAGGGGAGGAGGTAGGTCATGGATAGTGTCGTGACGGGGCACACAGGGTTACCCGCCAGGGGAGGAGGTAGGTCATGGACGGGTCACACAGGGCTACCCGCCAGGGGAGGAGGTAGATCATGGATAGTGCCGTGACGGGGCACACAGGGTTACCCGCCAGGGGAGGAGGTAGGTCATGGACGGGTCACACAGGGTTACCCGCCAGGGAGGAGATAGGTCATGGATAGTGCCGTGACGGGGCACACAGGGCTACCCGCCAGGGGAGGAGGTAGGTCATGGATAGTGTCGTGACGGGGCACACAGGGCTACCCGCCAGGGGAGGAGGTAGGTCATGGACGGGTCACACAAGATTACCCGCCAGGGGAGGAGGTAGGTCATGGATAGTGCCGTGACGGGGCACACAGGGCTACCCGCCAGGGGAGGAGGTAGGTCATGGATAGTGTCGTGACGGGTCACACAGGGCTACCCGCCAGGGGAGGAGGTAGATCATGGATAGTGTCGTGACGGGGCACACAGGGTTACCCGCCAGGGGAGGAGGTAGGTCATGGACGGGTCACACAGGGCTACCCGCCAGGGGAGGAGGTAGATCATGGATAGTGTCGTGACGGGGCACACAGGGCTACCCGCCAGGGGAGGAGGTAGGTCATGGACGGGTCACACAGGGCTACCCGCCAGGGGAGGAGATAGGTCATGGACGGGTCACACAGGGCTACCCGCCAGGGGAGGAGGTAGGTCATGGACGGGTCACACAGGGTTACCCGCCAGGGGAGGAGGTAGATCATGGATAGTGTCGTGACGGGGCACACAGGGTTACCCGCCAGGGGAGGAGGTAGGTCATGGACGGGTCACACAGGGCTACCCGCCAGGGGAGGAGGTAGGTCATGGACGGGGCACACAGGGCTACCCGCCAGGGGAGGAGGTAGGTCATGGATAGTGTCGTGACGGGGCACACAGGGTTACCCGCCAGGGGAGGCGGTAGGTCATGGACGGGTCACACAGGGCTACCCGCCAGGGGAGGAGGTAGGTCATGGACGGGGCACACAGGGCTACCCGCCAGGGGAGGAGGTAGGTCATGGATAGTGCCGTGACGGGGCACACAGGGCTACCCGCCAGGGGAGGAGGTAGGTCATGGACGGGTCACACAGGGATACCCGCCAGGGGAGGAGGTAGGTCATGGATAGTGTCGTGACGGGGCACACAGGGCTACCCGCCAGGGGAGGAGGTAGGTCATGGACGGGTCACACAGGGCTACCCGCCAGGGGAGGAGGTAGGTCATGGATAGTGTCGTGACGGGGCACACAGGGTTACCCGCCAGGGGAGGAGGTAGGTCATGGATAGTGTCGTGACGGGGCACACAGGGTTACCCGCCAGGGGAGGCGGTAGGTCATGGACGGGTCACACAGGGCTACCCGCCAGGGGAGGAGGTAGGTCATGGACGGGGCACACAGGGCTACCCGCCAGGGGAGGAGGTAGGTCATGGATAGTGCCGTGACGGGGCACACAGGGCTACCCGCCAGGGGAGGAGGTAGGTCATGGACGGGTCACACAGGGATACCCGCCAGGGGAGGAGGTAGGTCATGGACGGGTCACACAGGGCTACCCGCCAGGGGAGGAGGTAGGTCATGGATAGTGCCGTGACGGGGCACACAGGGCTACCCGCCAGGGGAGGAGGTAGGTCATGGACGGGTCACACAGGGATACCCGCCAGGGGAGGAGGTAGGTCATGGATAGTGTCGTGACGGGGCACACAGGGCTACCCGCCAGGGGAGGAGGTAGGTCATGGACGGGTCACACAGGGCTACCCGCCAGGGGAGGAGGTAGGTCATGGATAGTGTCGTGACGGGGCACACAGGGTTACCCGCCAGGGGAGGCGGTAGGTCATGGACGGGTCACACAGGGCTACCCGCCAGGGGAGGCGGTAGGTCATGGACGGGTCACACAGGGCTACCCGCCAGGGGAGGAGGTAGGTCATGGACGGGTCACACAGGGCTACCCGTCAGGGGAGGAGGTAGGTCATGGATAGTGTCGTGACGGGGCACACAGGGCTACCCGCCAGGGGAGGAGGTAGGTCATGGACGGGTCACACAGGGCTACCCGCCAGGGGAGGAGGTAGGTCCGGGATGAAAATACCGGGCAACTAAGCCTGCGATTTGTTCTGAAAATGACAGACAAGTACCGAAAAGTGCTGGCAAGTAATGTACAAGTAACCTTAAATGTATATTGCAAGTTATTCGCTCAAGCTAGGATATTATGCCACTTACATTACAAAACTTTAGGGCAGCAATTTCTAATACGATGCAATATAATGTGAATGTCATTGGGATAAATTGGATAACCAATCCAATGTAACAGTCTGTCTTTTATCTTGGACTATAGCACTGGCCACTTGAGATAGTGTGTTGATCTGTGTTCCCATATTGTTCCGAAATTGTCGACATATTGAGCATCACTACTTCGGATAGCTTTCAGTCATACGTTAATCTAGGGACAAAAGTGACATCGAATTTCAATATTTGTATTTGGTTTTGTAGTTTCTCTGATCTACTGGCCAAATAAATTCAGACTGTTTGGACTTGAAATCCAAGTGATTGTTTGCACTGTTATTTCCGATATTCTTGAAGCAAACTCGTGGGATCCAGTTCAAAGTTGCTATGTTCGCAAACGAATTATGTCAAACGTGTAATTATTAATATAATTACATGTAATTATGCAACCAAAATGTAAATCGTAATAGCTGCAGGCTAAAATAAAAATGGTTTCGTGGTTGTCGTCGAGATTAGGACCGGGGTTGGTGGTTGCCCTGCGATATTCACATTCATAGTGCAAAATTGCGCAACTGGTACCAGTATACGCCCTAGTGCACTATAAATTCTGCCGGACTTTTTCTTCTGACTTCAATATTGCGCAGGAGCCGAAAGTAGAAAACGGGATATCGATACATTTATCGGAAAATTGTACGTGACAAATGCAAATAGAGCTTTCGATTGCCACATTGAGTGTCTCACTGCGATCATTGGCTCGGACGATAATCACTAACCTGGATGGGAATTGGACAAATATTGACCCCCCCCCCCCCCCCTCCCCGTCAATGGTGTTCGGCTGACGCCTCAGTCAATAGCGAGTGATGTGCGTACCTGATTTTGCGTTGTTCACATGCCCCTGTGCCCTCTCACAACCATATTACAACTTCAGCATGGTTCGTCACTGCGCAAGTTTGGACGACGCGGGATTCAGTGCGTCGCACAGCGCACTGTCCTTGCCCAGCGCCACTCGCGCGCATTGCACTATGACTGAAGGAGGGTAAACATAGTTGAAATAGGAATGTTGGACCGGCCGGGTGGGGGTGACACCGGACGGACCACCAGCTGTGTCCGCTGCCGCGCCGTGGACAGGGAGGGGAACGAAGGAATGCCGCTTGGATGGCCGTTAGTGGCACGTGGGACCGGGGACTGGTCAGAACAATGAAAGGGACGCGTTTGCTGAGACCCCGTCTGAACCTGCTCTCTATCTTCCCGTCCTTAGTCTATCATTCTCCCGCTCCGTCTGAACCTGCTCTCTATCTTCCCGTCCTTAGTCTATCATTCTCCCGCTCCCTCTGAACCTGCTCTCTATCTTCCCGTCCTTAGTCTATCATTATCCCGCTCCCTCTGAACCTGCTCTCTATCTTCCCGTCCTTAGTATATCATTCTCCCGCTCCGTCTGAACCTGCTCTCTATCTTCCCGTCCTTAGTCTATCATTATCCCGCTCCCTCTGAACCTGCTCTCTATCTTCCCGTCCTTAGTCCTATCATTATCCCGCTCCGTCTGAACCTGCTCTCTATCTTCCCGTCCTTAGTATATCATTCTCCCGCTCCGTCTGAACCTGCTCTCTATCTTCCCGTCCTTAGTCTATCATTATCCCGCTCCGTCTGAACCTGCTCTCTATCTTCCCGTCCTTAGTCTATCATTCTCCCGCTCCGTCTGAACCTGCTCTCTATCTTCCCGTCCTTAGTCTATCATTCTCCCGCTCCGTCTGAACCTGCTCTCTATCTTCCCGTCCTTAGTCTATCATTCTCCCGCTCCGTCTGAACCTGCTCTCTATCTTCCCGTCCTTAGTCTATCATTCTCCCGCTCCGTCTGAACCTGCTCTCTATCTTCCCGTCCTTAGTCTATCATTCTCCCGCTCCGTCTGAACCTGCTCTCTATTTATTTATTTATTTATTTATTTTATTGATCGCCAACAGAGCAAGACTCCAATAACAGGCGAAGTCGTGAGAGATAAAACACGATGGTAAACTACTAAATACATAGTAAAACATAAACACATAAATGTATAAATAAATACAAAAAAGCACCAGCAATCGTATAAGTTTAAAGCGACGCCACATACTTGAGGACACTGTTTTTAAAACTGTAAAAGTTGCCTCCGAACATATCTGCATCCACAATATCACTATTTAAGAAGGTGTTAACTATTTTCGGAATCCTGACAAACAGTCCACTTTGTACAGTGCTCACTCGTGCATGGGGCACCGCGAACAGGGTTCGCGAGCGGGTCGATCGGGCAGGCACTTTCAAAGGCAAATTGAACAAGAGAGTTCCTGAGTCCAGTCTGTTGTCAAAGACGCTGCGAGCAAACAGAATATCATGCTTGATTCTCCGAGAAGCCAGAGAGGTGACTTTGAAATATTGCAAAAGATCTCGGTACGAAAGAGAAGAAAAGCCAGCATGATGGTGTGCTTGAAGCCACATGAGGAATTTGTGCTGTACCCGATCGACCCGCTCAGTGTGGGCCTTGGCCGCACCTGTCCAGATTACGCTGCCGTACTCTAAAACTGAGCGCACATTGGCATAGTAAGCAGCCATAAGGGCACTTTGCCTAAATTTATCTCGTCCCGCATGTTGGAACGACCGAATCAAGAGCCCAAGTGCTCGGTTGCCCTTGCGTACCGTACAGTTCACATGGGCCGCAAAGGTCAGCTTTGAATCTATCATGACTCCCAGATCACGGATCTGTGACACTCGCTCTAACTCTGTGTTATCAATGAAGTAATCTGTCTGGACAGGTGCGCGTCTGAGGGTCATCGTAAACGACTTGCATTTACTGGGATTTAGGGTGAGTCCCCAGCTGACAGACCAGGCATTCAGCCGGTCCAGGTCCTCCTGAAGCCGAAGTCCGTCAGCAGGGGACTCAATTTTGCGATAAAGTTTAACGTCGTCTGCGTAAAGCAGACAGCCGGAGTTGATAACGGATGGCAAATCGTTTATAAACAACGAGAAGACCAAAGGGGCCAGAATGGACCCTTCCGGAACACCTGAGAGGACCGGTTTCCACTCGGATGTCTTCCCATTGACGACGACCCTCTGACGCCTACCCGACAGGTACGAGACGAACCATTTTTGAGCATTTCCTTGCAAATTGTAAGAATTTATGAGTTTGTGAACAACAAGCGCATGATTGACACTTTGACAGGCGGCCGAGTAGTCAGTATAAATAGCGTCCGTCTGGTACCCGCCAGATATGGCCCCCCACGCAGAGTGCAAGTACACCGCAAGATTCGAGATACATGAGCGCTTTGGAATGAAGCCATGCTGCTGCTCACATAAAACCGGTTTTACATGATTAGATAACTGGTCATATACGACGCGTTCGAGGATCTTTCCAAAGAGGGGGAGCAGGGACACTGACCGGTAATTACCCGGTACTTTCTTGTCACCCTTCTTGAACAACGGGATAATGTTCGCCTGCTTCCACCTCTCCGGAAATACACCACCTCTCACAGAAAGGTTACAAATTTTGGTCATCAGCACAACGAGCTCATCCGCACACTCAGAGAATCTTCTCGTCCTTAGTCTATCATCTATCTTCCCGTCCTTAGTCTATCATTCTCCCGCTCCGTCTGAACCTGCTCTCTATCTTCCCGTCCTTATTACATATTCATATATACATATTCGCGAACGATATGTGTCTGCATGTGCCGGATGTAACGATCGTGCAGTTTGCCGATGATACCCAGCTGTTGGTGTCCGGCAAAAAAGCTGACCTGGCCAGCCTGATCTCGAGAATGGAGAGAGCTCTATCAAAGCTGTTAGCATGGTTTTGTTCCAACGATATGAAAGTGAACGCATCAAAAACCCAGATGATTGTGCTCGGTACGCGCCAGATGCTTAAGGGACTGCCATCCGTTAGCATCAGATTTGCCGGTGCCACTATCCATGAGTCCGCAACTGTTAGAAACCTGGGCCTCATCATGGATAAGAACCTGTCGTACCATGACCATGTCAACCATGTTGTGTCGAAGTGCACAGGGGCGCTGCTGGCGCTTAACCACGCGAAGCATGTGCTACCGCCCTTCACACTGAAACCGATCGTGACCTCGCTTGTCGTGTCTACGCTACGATACTGCATAACTATTTATGGTACATGTGGTACCACTGAACTACGCCGGGTGCAGAAAGTGCTCAATTTCTGTGCGCATGTAATAAGCGGCCGTCGAAAGTAAAGCCATGTGACCGATGTCCTTAGAGACTTGAAGTGGCTGAGCGCGGCAAACCTAGTCCTGTACCATAGAATATGTAACGTGCGAACTATTAGACAGACAGGCCAACCATCCAGTATAGCATGTACACTAGAGAACGCGACAGATCATGGCCACGACACCCGGAATGCCCAACGACTGCGGCTACCCCGAATACGCACCGAGGCGGGAAGAAGGCAGCTGGTGTACAGCGGTGTTGACGCCTATAACGAGTTTTGCACAACCTATGATGGACAGTCGTCCTTCAAAGGAGCACTCAGGCTGCATTTACTGCAGAACCAGACATGAACACGGTCGTTTAGACGATTCATTGTGACGACGAATGCGTGACGTGTTGATTGTGATGTGTGCTAGCTTTTAACCTTTTGTATCTTTTGACATTGCGTTAATGAAAAGCCGCAAATGAGCGGATTTAACGTGAATAAATGAACTGAACTGAACTGAACTTAGTCTATCATTCTCCCGCTCCGTCTGAACCTGCTCTCTATCTTCCTGTCCTTAGCCCTATCATTCTCCCGCTCCGTCTGAACCTGGTCTCTATCTTCCTGTCCTTAGCCCTATCATTCTCCCGCTCCGTCTGAGCCTGCTATCTATCTTCCCGTCCTTAGTATATAATTATCCCGCTCCGTCTGAACCTGCTCTCTATCTTCCCGTCCTTAGTATATCATTATCCCGCTCCGTCTGAACCTGCTCTCTATCTTCCTGTCCTTAGTCTATCATTCTCCCGCTCCGTCTGAACCTGCTCTCTATCTTCCCGTCCTTAGTCTATCATGCTCCCGCTCCGTCTGAACCTGCTCTCTATCTTCCCGTCCTTAGTCTATCATGCTCCCGCTCCGTCTGAACCTGCTCTCTATCTTCCCGTCCTTAGTCTATCATTCTCCCGCTCCGTCTGAACCTGCTCTCTATCTTCCTGTCCTTAGCCCTATCATTATCCCGCTCCCTCTGAACCTGCTCTCTATCTTCCCGTCCTTAGTCCTATCATTATCCCGCTCCCTCTGAACCTGCTCTCTATCTTCCCGTCCTTAGTCCTATCATTCTCCTGCTCCGTCTGAACCTGCTCTCTATCTTCCCGTCCTTAGTCTATCATTCTCCCGCTCCGTCTGAACCTGTTCTCTATCTTCCCGTCCTTAGTCTATCATGCTCCCGCTCCGTCTGAACCTGCTCTCTATCTTCCCGTCCTTAGTCTATCATTCTCCCGCTCCGTCTGAACCTGCTCTCTATCTTCCCATCCTTAATCCTACCAGTAAGGCGCCGTAGTTGGCGATGAACGAGCGAGCGCGAATGAATTGTATGGAGAATTTCAACTCGTTCGGGAAGGTAGTTTCTGAGATACAGAAGAAAAAAAGTGCGCACGTGCGCACGTGCAGAGGCACCCACCGTTGACTTGTGGAAAAGTGAGGGCTGAGAGGTCCCTAACCACACACCAAATTTGAACACAATCGGCTCAGCCGTTCCAGACATATAGAATAGGGGTGTGCACGTGCACACGTGCAAAGCCACCCCACGCCTGACTTGTGGAAAGGCGGCGGCTGAGAGGTCCCTAACCACACACCAAATTTGAACACAATCGGCTCAGCCGTTCCTGAGATACAGAATAGGGGTGTGCACGTGCGCACGTGCAGAGTCACCCCACCCCTGATTTGTGTGAAAGTGGCGGCTTAGGGGTCCCTAACCACACACGAAATTTGCACATAATATGTCCAGCCGTTGCGGAGTTATTGCGAGAAAATACTTGTCAACACCCGTCACGCGGCACGCGTCACGCGCAGTGGTAGTCACCCACATGAGTCGCCACTGGTCTCAAACAGGGTAGGTTGGATGGTGCTGCTCAGCAAAGAAGCCCGCTTGTCAATAGGACGTGCGGTTGCAGAGATATGAGCTTCTCAAAGGCGTCGCCACGGGTCGGGTCGGGTCGGGCGGGCCGGGCCGCTCATATTCAGATTTTTCCCATACACCACGGAAAGACGAGCGAGCGCTTCGCGCTCGCTCGTAATCATTCTCCCGCTCCGTCTGAACATCCAGCAGAGCCCGTCTATCCGCGCTCCGCCGCCACCGTCTGCGACTGAAGGCCGCATCTCTCATTGGGGACTGTGGTCGCCCGGTGGCCCGGCATTTCTCACTGAGAAATGTCCGCCCGGTGGTCCATGACGCATTTGTCACTGGCGACTGTTGGTTCACGGAGTATTAGTCACTGGTCGCACGGGGACAGGACGAGGACATTGCTCCAGTGTATCACGGAGTATTAGTCACTGGTCGCACGGGGACAGGACGAGGACATTGCTCCAGTGTATCACGGAGTATTAGTCACTGGTCGCACGGGGACAGGACGAGGACATTGCTCCAGTTTATCACGGAGTATTAGTCACTGGTCGCACGGGGACACGACGATGACATTGCTCCAGTTTATCACGGACGGTGTAGCTTGGGTAAACAGTGGGATAATGAATGTTTTGGGAGCGTAGAATGGTCACACACAACAAAAACATGATAAAATGATGGAGTATCGGGATTATTGATAATTTATCCCGTTGGCATTATTGACTAAGTTTATGACGAATTGCATGACGAAAGTAGTAGAGTTTTGAGTTTATACAGTCTTGTATATCACTGATGATATTTTATTTAGGCTAGGGACTTGGGTTTCTATCGAGAGAAATTAGTGAAAATTAGGTTACGATCCAAAAGGAATTGGTTTAGTCGTGCGATTAGTTGCGGACTTTTATTCTCAGTGTGCTTAGTGTGCTTTGTGCTTAAGTGCTTGCACATGGTTTTATATTGATACACACTTCCATTGGCAAGCTAGATTGTCTGAATTTAAAAAAAAGTTGTTAACTTAACCAAAAGTCTTCGCTTCCAACTAATTATGTACGAATGCTTATTGTTTAGGTTTCATGGGTCTTCAACATCTTGATGTGCAGTACGATATTGTTGAAAGCTCTACGAGGCATTTCTTCGCGTGCAAACATTCCAACCTTTACAAGGTGGTATGCATCATAAGCGAAAACGACAAGTGTACCCATACAGCCGAGGCATTCAAATATCGTGACTTCCTAGGTTGTGGTGTCATGATCTTTGTTTGAAGAAAGTGCATTATAAAATACCTTACACACATCAATGGGACACATCCTTAGAATAATTAATTGCATACGCGTGTGTGTACCTACTAAATGCATAGCTACCATTCCAATTCATATTCCGATAATGTATGAACATATTGACACCACGTATTGAGCCATATTAATTTCTGACGATGACACGATCCTTGTCACATTACGGAGGAGTCGGGCTTCACAAATGTTGGTTCACCTTTAACATGGGGTTTTCAACTGATATAGCAGATTTGTAGAGCTGGTCGAAAAATGGGTTGTGTGAAAAAATTGGCTCCCAACGTTAAGTAATTTCGACACAGGATTAGTTTGCCCCTTTTTGGAAGACCAAGTTTCATTTCCCCGAAACCTCTTCGGTAGTAGGTCCCTTCCTCCGCCGGGCGGGCACCGGAGGTAGGACACTCTCTGGCACGTAGTCTCTGATCACGACACCTCGTTAATATCCGCTCAGCCGCCCGGGCGGCGCGGCGGCCCCTTGTCAGAGACTGTACTTGGCATCAGGCGGAGCTGGGCGGAGCCAGAACGCCAGATGCTGTCGTACGATTTCTCGTGAAATAGAAAGAGAAACTTACTTCTTTCTCCACATATATCCATCAGTTGTCCAAACCAAAGTCATATTCGTAGTTTTGAGCTCAAGATGCACCGTATGGTTGAATTTCAAGACAACTTTCAAGGTGACCTTTAAGCGCAATGGTTTCTTAATTGAATCGCTATACCAGTCTAGAAGTCTCTGCGGCCAGTCTCTTCCGGACCTCGACTTTTAACCGAAGTTCATGCCCGGTAATTTCGCTTGGAATAGAATAAATACTCCCTGACCCACGTGCCGCCATTTGCCAATGGTTTTCCCCACTCAGTTGATTAGAGTCGGTGCATGCGTGTGTCTCTTCCCGAATTACGAAGGCCCGCGGGCTGTTTTATCTTAGATTAGTTATAAAAGGCTTCGACAGTTAAATTGGTGCCGTGGGTGATACATTCGTAGCAATAATGCAGTTGTGTCTTCCTTCGTTGAGTTATTTCATGATTTGGTTACTCAGGAATTGCAATAGGTCTTTAGGAGACCTCTTCCGTAATAACGTGGACACTCTTAGAAAAGTGAATACCATTCTTTGAAATGACCAAAATGTGTTAGCACAAAATCTCACCGTCAAAGGGAGGAACACAATAACTTAAATGTTTGGCGATGCATATTAGCGCCACTTACCTTTCAGATTTTCGAAACGATACTTGCTATTGGAGCAGATGATTGCTAAAAGATATAGTGGCAATGTTTGGTTCCGCTAGTCTCTCCGTAAACCTATCGACCAATTTCCATCTTTTGTGCCCCATTTGGTGTGTTATCTATTCGGTGATCGGTGAACATTATGTGACCTGTTGACCTTATTGGTTGTCAGCGCTGTTACCTGTTGACTTGTTGCCAATCCTGTAACCTGTTGATCTGCCAGCTGTCCATGTACTGACGCTTCGGGGTGTGGTGGTTGGGGGGGGGGGGGGGGGTGACTATCGCCCTGGTTCTCCATGCTAACTGTCCTGGGTTCGATTCCCGGCAGGTTCACTGAACAAGCTCCAATATGACCTCCCATTTTCTCTCCAGTGGTGTGAGCTGGCGACGCCCTATAACGATATGCATTTGGTGCGTCGTTAATGCCAATGCAACTGCATTGTCCTATCTGTGACCTATTGATCCCTAGGCGGCCACCTCGCAACCTAACCAACTGACCAACAACTAACTCTGAGCTGGTATACCTGTTGTTTCCTGGCGTCTCGTCTTTCTTTAGTACCGCTAACCAACTGACACTCCTTTGCTGGTATACCTGTTGTTTCCTGTGCGTCTCGTCTTTCTTTAGTACCGCTAACCAACTGACACTCCTCTGAGCTGGTATACCTGTTGTTTCCTGTGCGTCTCGTCTTTCTTTAGTACCGCTAACCAATTGACACTCCTCTGAGCTGGTATACCTGTTGTTTCCTGTGCGTCTCGTCTTTCTTTAGTACCGCTAACCAACTGACACTCCTCTGAGCTGGTATACCTGTTGTTTCCTGTGCGTCTCGTCTTTCTTTAGTACCGCTAACCAACTGACACTCCTCTGAGCTGGTATATCTGTTGCTTCCTGTGCGTCTCGTCTTTCTTTAGTACCGCTAACCAACTAACACTCCTCTGAGCTGGTATACCTGTTGTTTCCTGTGCGCCTCGTCTTTCTTTAGTACCGCTAACCAACTGACACTCCTCTGAGCTGGTATACCTGTTGTTTCCTGTGCGTCTCGTCTTTCTTTAGTACCGCTAACCAATTGACACTCCTCTGAGCTGGTATATCTGTTTCTTACTGAGCGTCTCGTCTTTCTTTAGTACCGATAACCAACTGACACTCCTCTGAGCTGGTATACCTGTTGTTTCCTGTGCGTCTCGTCTTTCTTTAGTACCGCTAACCAATTGACACTCCTCTGAGCTAGTATACCTGTTGTTTCCTGTGCGTCTCGTCTTTCTTTAGTACCGCTAACCAACTGACACTCCTCTGAGATAGTATACCTGTTGTTTCCTGTGCGTCTCGTCTTTCTTTAGTACTGCTAACCAACTGACACTCCTCTGAGCTGGTATACCTGTTGTTTCCTGTGCGTCTCGTCTTTCTTTAGTACCGCTAACCAACTGACACTCCTCTGAGCTGGTATACCTGTTGTTTCCTGTGCGTCTCGTCTTTCTTTAGTACCGCTAACCAACTGACACTCCTCTGAACTGGTATACCTGTTGTTTCCTGTGCGTCTCGTCTTTCTTTAGTACCGCTAACCAACTGACACTCCTCTGAGCTGGTATACCTGTTGTTTCCTGTGCGTCTCCTCTTTCTTTAGTACCGCTAACCAACTGACACTCTTCTGAGATAGCATGCCTGTTGTTTCCTGTGCGTCTCGTCTTTCTTTAGTACCGCTAGCCAATTGGCACTTCTCTGAGCTGGTATACCTGTTGTTTCCTGTGCGTCTCGTCTATATTTAGTACCGCTAACCAATTGACACTCCTCTGAGCTAGTATACCTATTGTTTCCTGTGCGTCTCGTCTTTCTTTAGTACCGCTAACCAACTGACACTCCTCTGAGCTGGTATACCTGTTGTTTCCTGGCGTCTCGTCTTTCTTTAGTACCGCTAACCAACTGACACTCCTCTGAGCTGGTATACCTGTTGTTTCCTGGCGTCTCGTCTTTCTTTAGTACCGCTAACCAACTGACACTCCTCTGAGCTGGTATACCTGTTGTTTCCTGGCGTCTCGTCTTTCTTTAGCACCGCTAACCAACTGACACTCCTCTGAGCTAGTATACCTGTTGTTTCCTGTGCGTCTCGTCTTTCTTTAGTACCGCTAACCAATTGACACTCCTCTGAGCTAGTATACCTGTTGTTTCCTGGCGTCTCGTCTTTCTTTAGTACCGCTAACCAATTGACACTCCTCTGAGCTAGTATACCTGTTGTTTCCTGGCGTCTCGTCTTTCTTTAGTACCGCTAACCAACTGACACTCCTCTGAGCTGGTATACTTGTTGTTTCCTGTGCGTCTCGTCTTTCTTTAGTACCGCTAACCAACTGACACTCCTCTGAGCTGGTATACCTGTTGTTTCCTGTGCGTCTCGTCTTTCTTTAGTACCGCTAACCAACTGACACTCCTTTGCTGGTATACCTGTTTCTTCCTGTGCGTCTCGTCTTTCTTTAGTACCGCTAACCAACTGACACTCCTCTGAGATAGTATACCTGTTTCTTACTGAGCGTCTCGTCTTTCTTTAGTACCGCTAACCAACTGACACTCCTTTGCTGGTATACCTGTTGTTTCATGTACGTCTCGTCTTTCTTTAGTACCGCTAACCAACTGACACTCCTTTGCTGGTATACCTGTTGTTTCCTGGCGTCTCGTCTTTCTTTAGTACCGCTAACCAACTGACACTCCTCTGAGCTGGTATACCTGTTTCTTACTGAGCGTCTCGTCTTTCTTTAGTACCGCTAACCAACTGACACTCCTTTGCTGGTATACCTGTTGTTTCATGTACGTCTCGTCTTTCTTTAGTACCGCTAACCAACTGACACTCCTTTGCTGGTATACCTGTTGTTTCCTGGCGTCTCGTCTTTCTTTAGTACCGCTAACCAACTGACACTCCTCTGAGCTAGTATACCTGTTTCTTACTGAGCGTCTCGTCTTTCTTTAGTACCGCTAACCAACTGACACCCCTCTGAGCTGGTATACCTGTTGTTCCCTGGCGTCTCGTCTTTCTTTAGTACCGCTAACCAATTGGCACTTCTCTGAGCTGGTATACCTGTTTCTTCCTGTGCGTCTCGTCTATATTTAGTACCGCTAACCAACTGACACTCCTCTGAGCTGGTATACCTGTTGTTTCCTGGCGTCTCGTCTTTCTTTAGTACCGCTAACCAACTGACACTCCTCTGAGCTGGTATACCTGTTGTTTCATGTGCGTCTCGTCTTTCTTTAGTACCGCTAACCAACTGACACTCCTCTGAGCTGGTATACCTGTTTCTTCCTGTGCGTCTCGTCTTTTTTAGTACCGCTAACCAACTGACAACCGGTTTCTCCTTGTGTGCTAAATATCAGAATGGAACGGAAAATTAAAATTAAACTGAATCTTGATAAAGAATAGAAGTGGAATAATTACAACTGAACGCACTTATCTTTGCTGGATAGCAAACCATATATGGTATGGAACAGGACAAGTTACTCAGACCTTCCTCAAAAAACAATGGGATGGAAGACAAATTAATGACTAGAAATGGAACGGAATGAAACGGAAACAGCAGTTAATGAAGCGTACTGGAATGGGAAGTTCACTGTTTCCAGTTCTATCCCTAATATAATGTGTGTCCATTTGTCGTTAGTGTCACTCGCCAGCTCTTCCATCCGTATACCCGTTGCTCCCTATATATCCGTATACATGTTGCTCCCTATATATCCGTTTACCCGTTGCTCTCTTTCTATCTGTATACATGTTGCTCTCTATCTATCCGTATACCCGTTGCTCCCTATCTATCAGTATACCAGTTACTCCCTCTCTATCCGTATACCTGTTGCTCTCTATCTATCCGTATACCCGTTGCTCCCTATATATCCGTATACCCGTTGCTCCCTTTCTATCCGTATACCCGTTGCTCCCTATCTATCCGTATACCCGTTGCTCCCTATCTATCCGTATACCCGTTTCTCCCTATCTATCCGTATACCCGTTGCTCCCTATCTATCCGTATACCTGTTGCTCTCTATATATCCGTATACCCGTTGCTCCCTATCTATCCGTATACCTGTTGCTCTCTATATATCCGTATACCCGTTACTCCCTATCTATCCGTATACCTGTTGCTCCCTATCTATCCGTATACCCGTTGCTCCCTATCTATCCGTATACCCGTTGCTCCCTATCTATCCGTATACCTGTTGCTCCCTATCTATCCGTATACCTGTTACTCCCTATCTATCCGTATACCTGTTGCTCTCCATCTATCCGTATACCTGTTGCTCCCTATCTATCCGTATACCCGTTGCTCCCTATCTATCAGTATACCAGTTACTCCCTATCTATCCGTATACCTGTTGCTCCCTATCTATCCGTATACCTGTTACTCCCTATCTATCCGTATACCTGTTACTCCCTATCTATCCGTATACCTGTTGCTCCCTATCTATCCGTATACCTGTTACTCCCTATCTATTCGTATACCTGTTACTCCCTATCTATCCGTATACCTGTTGCTATCTATCCATCCGTCTGTTTTGAATGCCTTTCACCATCAGTCAGTCTTCTGGCCGTATAATTGTTGTTGCTCCCCGTGCGTCTGTCTATTTTAGTGTCGCTAACCAGCCGCTAGTCTTCGAATCATATGGGTGTCGCTCGCTATGCATTTGTCTTTAGTGAAGTTAAGCATTTATCAGTCTTTTAAACGCATGCTGGAGGGGGGGGGGCGAAATCCGCCCACCACTAAGATGTTTCGAGGATAGCGGAAAAAAGCGGCGCACGGCGCCACCCTTTTTTGCATAACTGTTCTGAAATATATTACCTACATTATGTACAATTCTTGACCTCGGGTCATCTTTGGTCAGGTCACCAGACCAGGTCACGTGACCCCACCTCCAAAAAGCTTGCGGTCGTACCACAGCCACAGTTATTCGCCGATTGGTTTCAAACTTGCAGGATTTAGCAAGATCATAGGTACCTACAATTCGTTTATCTTGGATTATTGATATCGGTGACCTAAGGTCGGGTCAATTTCGTGACCTCCCTATTAAAAGTAAATGGGGAAATATCCAAATGCTTCCTATTCCGAAGATACGCATGATATCAGTCAAATTTCTTCTGGACCCTGTTATCATAGGCCATTCTTGATAATCCAGGCGCAATTTTCGTTCAGTGACCACTACATGGTCAGCCGAGGTCATCTGAGGTCACCAACACGTTTTTGTCAATAACTCTCGACAGAATGAAGATAGCGAAGTTAAACTGGTGGCTACCGATGTGTTTGTCTCGTCGAGGTACGTCTCCTAATATGCAACATGACCTACGTAGGTCACCACTTGACCTTGACCTGAGTTCAAATTTATAATTTGACCTAAACTGGTAATCATGAATATCATTCGAAGTGCCTTGACGGGACAAACACGATGGCGTCCAAATTATTTCCTCATCTTTATTAGGTAAAAGGTTATTTGCGAGAAAAAAAACTGTTTTGCCATAAATAGCCTTTTTGATCTTTGATGACCTCTGGAGCCTAAACTATTGACCTAGGATAAAATTTGAGGACACTATTTGGGATTACATATATCAAGAGCTTTCGATTGTTGTTTCCGTTTGTTCCTAGCTATCATAGTTCTTGAGATATTTGGGGTTTCTGGAGCAAAGTGCTAAAATTGGGGAAAATTTGCCATATTTGACCCCATTTGACTTCGAAGATGACCTTGACCTTGGGTCATGCAAATTTCGCAAAATAGAGTTCCCTACAGAACCTCCCTCCCTACAAATTTCGTTATTGTAGTTCTTATGGGGGGCGAGATCTTAGGGGGGAGGGCGGAATCCCCCCCCCCCCCCCCCTCCAGTGCGTGTAATTATCAGAGGCCTTCCAGGGCGTGTGTGAACCGTATGTAATATGTATACCTGTTTGTTGCTCCTTGCTGTTCTTCTAACCTGTGCCTATCAGTGGCAGATCTAGGTTTTCAGGGTTTTTTGGGGGGGGAGATTTCGCTTGTGTTTGTCAGAGAGAAAAAGTGTTGACCGGTGGGAAGGGGGAGGAGGGTTGGCGTCGGGTCGTAAGCACAAATAATCGTTCGTTGAAGGGGGGCTCGGGTCATCAGCGAGCAAGAGTCGTTGAGCGGTGGGGGGGGGGGGTAAATCACGACATCCCGGAACGGTTTGGGGAGGGAAAATACATAAGCTTGCCTACCTTTGGGGGGGGAGGAGGCAATTGCTTGTTTTACCCTAACGTAGATCCGCCACTGGCAGTGCGCATCCTTCTGCGCAGATCGCCAAATGTCGTCACCGGTAGCACTGTTCTGTTCAGCCTCGAGATTGTCGTATCCAGGTTGATATATACGCACTGATGGATCCAAATAAAATGCTTCACTGCAACAATAGAGCTGCTAGACATGCAACATTTCAGTACCTATATGTATATTGTCTGAAAATGATTATTTTCATGTAAAAATAGCCATTTTACTCAGATTCAAGATGTTTCGGAATTTTCAAGTCGGTATTTTGTTTATTTGTTTTGTTTGGGGGGGCAAAAATATACGTTTGCCTACCGATGTTTTGTTTGGGGAAGGGGCAATTGCCGATTTGGCCAACCGTAACTCCGCCACTGGTGCCTGTTGTTTTGTTTTATCGCTTGGCTCACCAGCCGCTGGTCTTCTAACCTGTTGATCCCTCCCGCTGGTCTTATTACCTGTTGATCCCCCAGCGTGTATAAGTCTGAGTTAACAAACCGCCAATCTGCTGACCTGTGCCTGTTGCTCTTTGTTGTTTGTAGTGTCCCTCATTACCCCAGTTTTCTAACCACGTCGTTCCTTGCTGTTTTAGTGCCTCTCACGGCCACCAGTCTTCTAACCGTTATACCTGTCTCTCCTTGCTGTTGTTAGTGCCTCTCACGGCCGCCAGTCTTCTAACCGTTATACCTGTCTCTCCTCGCTGTTTTAGTGCCTCTGACCAGCCGCCAGTGGCGCCACCATCGCCTGACGCTCGGCTGGCGGCAGCGGGCGGCGACGGACTACGTGCGCCACCGGTACCTGGCAGAAGCCGAGGTGCGGCTGGCAACTCACACAGACCTGAGTAATCTCCACCTGCTGGGATTCCTCGTCACGTCGGAGGATATGATTGAGGACGGTATGTGAGCTGGATGACCTTAGGATGTGATTGAGGACGATATGTGAGCTGGAGGACCTTTGAGGATGTGATTGAGGACGGTATGTGAACCGGAGGACCTTAGGATGTGATTGAGGACGGTATGTGAACCGGAGGACCTTAGGATGTGATTGAGGACGGTATGTGAGCAGGAGGACATTAGGATGTGATTGAGGACGGTATGTGAGCCGGAGGACCTTAGGATGTGATTGAGGACGGTATGTGAACCGGAGGACCTTAGGATGTGATTGAGGACGGTATGTGAGCAGGAGGACATTAGGATGTGATTGAGGACGGTATGTGAGCCGGAGGACCTTAGGATGTGATTGAGGACGGTATGTGAACCGGAGGACCTTAGGATGTGATTGAGGACGGTATGTGAGCCGGAGGACCATAGGATGTGATTGAGGACGGTATGTGAACCGGAGGACCTTGGGATGTGATTGAGGACGGTATGTGAGCCGGAGGACCTTAGGATGTGATTGAGGACGGTATGTGAACCGGAGGACCTTAGGATGTGATTGAGGACGGTATGTGAGCAGGAGGACATTAGGATGTGATTGAGGACGGTATGTGAGCCGGAGGACCTTAGGATGTGATTGAGGACGGTATGTGAACCGGAGGACCTTAGGATGTGATTGAGGACGGTATGTGAGCAGGAGGACATTAGGATGTGATTGAGGACGGTATGTGAGCCGGAGGACCTTAGGATGTGATTGAGGACGGTATGTGAACCGGAGGACATTAGGATGTGATTGAGGACAGTATGTGAACAAACCGTCCCAAGAGAGAATAGGAAGATTATGTTGAGGACACTTATTGGAGAGCGGAAGGGACAAAATCAAGGAAAGCCTTCTGCATGTTTGTGGATTTGTTTTTAATTTATGCCTTGACAAAAAATAGGCATATTATTACATAGTAGGTGAAAATTATGAAACATCGATCGCAAAATGCAGGTCCAAAGCCTTTCGACACTATAATAAGTTATGAATATCATTTTTCTAGCATGTCACTATCCTCCTTATTTACATAATTAATTTCACATTTGTAGATTCCGTCAAGGATTCCGATAAGCCATTTAAGAGACTCCACCATTGTTTCCTGCGGCAAACGACGGCATCAGTCAAGAGGGTCTCGTTATTTATGCCTTTAAAAACATACATTATAGTCCGCATAGCTGACAACTGGACAGACCCATTCTTTACGTAATTGCCCCCTTGTACGTGCCGTGCATTTCCAACTGACAAACGCAAGCGATATAATTGACCACCGTAGACATGGAAACGTTCTCGGTCAGCCTCGTGGATGGTACAAGTGAAGGATTAGTGGCTGAGTTGGCTGCGGTAGTATGTATGTGCATACATTGTCACGGGGTTATTAGTTGCTATGACAGATTGTGTGGGCGTCTGTCATATTCATAGTGTTTTGCAGACGTTTACCATAGCGACAAGGGTTTGTTTGAGCTGCAGCTGGTGGTTTCGGGGTGGTCTCTAAGGTAGGTCGATAGTGATGGGCGGAAGTCGAATAAATAGTGGTGGGATAGAGCTCGAAGAGTTTGTCGATGTGATGATTCGAGCCTTGAGGTATCCTTAGCAATCACACGGTTCGGGAATCGGGGTGCCGTTAGTAACAAGTTAGTTTGTTAGGTCTGTTGAGTGTCTGGCTAGCACTTCCTTTAATTAGCTCGCTAACAACACCCGTTTGGAACATAGATAGGTGTGAATAGTGGTAGAATTGTGTGAGTAAAATGAAGCAATAATTCTGGTAAATTGTTCCAGTTTGTTTTTGCTGGAAGCACTGCTTCTGTGCAACTCTGTATTGATTTATTTCCGCCACGTTTCTCGAACCGTCTTGATGAATGCGGGATGGAAAGGGGAATTGAAAGGGTAAGCATGCTTATTGCTTATGACTCATAAGGACAATTAAATTGGCATATTCAGCAGATAATTATGTATTTTCTTGCCTGTTTGATCACACAAAGTCCTTCAGATACCACCCGTCTTCGTTTACAAACTGTGCGGCGGTATACCGCAGTGAGCCTGAAAACCATGCACTGTATTGATGCTGACCTATGGCTCGTCCCTTCTGTCTCCAGATCAATCGAGCCACCAGGATGACTCCAGTCAGAAAGTGCTCCAGGCTCTGCGGCTGGCCGATGGACTCTGGTATCATCTGATGTGTTCAGGTCAGATCGCATGGCTTTGTTGGTAGTTGTTAGGAAATATATAGGTAGTTTGTGCATCGAAATACTCTAAAGAAGATATGCGATGGTGATCATAGTATGCTATATATGTTTTGTTGTCGGGTTGCTGTGTGTGTGTGTCTCTCTCAGTTTTAGGGGATGTCAGGTGTTTTTATAGAATAGTTGTTACTTGCCGCTGTGAAGAAAAGCAGCTATCAGGCGCCGTGAGTCTTATTTAGTCAGAGTAAGGGTGATCAGCAACGCAAAACATCCGACTGGAAACCAGCAGCATCTAATATTCCACAAGGATCTATCTTGGCTCCACTGATTTTCACGCTTTTCATTATTGATTTTCCTCACATCATTCTCACCGACTGCCCTCTTTATGCGAATAAACGTCTGGCAATTCGGCTAAATTGAGCGGCCACCTATAATACGATCTCGACCGTCTGTCAACCTGACCTGTCAGATGGGAACTCACAACGAATCTCATGATATACAGACCGTTTTATATTTCTCTCAGGCGCGCGCCCGTCAGAGACACTATTTATCAATGAAACAGAACTGAGCATGTGTGAGATCGAAGATCTTGGCCTCCTTTTTCGACTAAAATCAGACATTTCGCGTCTCATTTTTCGGACGTTGTCAGCCCATCAAAGTGATCACTAGGTTTCTGATTCGATCATTTCGAACCGGATTGAGAGGCTCTAAATTACATCTTGTTGCCCTGCAGTCCATAGATTTAGCCAGTGTACGCTCCATTTTAGAGTACTGCAGTGTGATTCGGGCTGGGCTGTCGATTCCCTCACGGCACGGAACGCGGCTCGATTGATAGAGCGCACAAATTTATCACACGGATTCTAAATCACAATTTTAGAAGCAAATTCCCCCTCTCTCTCTCTCTTTCCCTCATACCAGGATATATCGGTCTTTGTTTCATTACATCTTTAGCATCACGGAGAGTAGGTACTTACAAGATGACCTTTTTTTCTTCTCATCAATGTCTATTGTCTATGTCAAGTTTGAGTCTCTCATCTGCTGCGCACATCTCTGTTTGTGCTCGCGCGATCGACCAACAGGCATAATCATCTCTTCCCGGTACCTCGAATTCGGGTACATACCGTGATATTTACAGTTTTTGTAGTGTTCTAAGCGATGATGTAATTTTTCAGTAGTATAAGGCCAACGGAGACTTGTTTGTGGTGGTTGGTTCGGCTTTTTAAAGGTCACTGGGCACGTAAAGCTCGCGTATTGCCAAGGAACGTGTAATGATGTCTGATATTTGATAGTTGTATCCTGCATTATGGGTACTCCCACAATTATTGTCTATCGTTTATTTATTTTCCCGCAGTTCACTGTTGCGTGTTTTAAGCGTCGACTTCCCAATGGAGGATTTCTGTTGGCGATTTTACCATAAACGAATAAAACGAATGTTCTGGCATAAGATTTGGCCTGACCTGTCCTGCCTGTCTTGGCCTGATCTGACCTGACTTGGCTTTACCCATCTTTTCCACTTATCTACCCACCCTGACCTGACCCCGACCCGACCCGACCCGGCCCGGCCCGACCCGGTCCGACCCGACCCGACCCGACCCGACCCGACCCGACCCGACCCGACCCGACCCGACCCGACCCGACCCGACCCGGCCTGACCTGACCTGACCTATCGCAACTTGATCTAGAGGAACTGAGTTTGTCTGTCCTGTCCTGTCCTGTCCTGACCTGGCCCGCCTCACCCCTTCCCTTCCCTTCCCTCCCCTCCCTTCCCTTCCCTTCCCTTCTCCTTCCCCTTCCCTTCCCTTCCCTTCCCTTCCCTTCCCCTCCCTTCCCTTCCCTTCCCTTCCCTTCCTTCCCTTCCCTTCCTTCTCTTCTCTCTTCTCTTCTCTTCTCTCTCTTCTCTTCTCTTCTCTTCTCTTCTCTTCTCTTCTCTTCTCTTCTCTTCTCTTCTCTTCTCTTCTCTTCTCTTCTCTTCTCTTCTCTTCTCTTCTCTTCTCTTCTCTTCTCTTCTCTTCTCTTCTCTTCTCTTCTCTTCTCTTCTCTTCTCTTCTCTTCTCTTCTCTTCTCTTCTCTTCTCTTCTCTTCTCTTCTCTTCTCTTCTCTTCTCTTCTCTTCTCTCTCTTCTCTTCCTTCTCTTCTTCTCTTCTCTTCTCTTCTCTTCTCTTCTCTTCTCTCTCTCTCTTCCCTTCTCTTCCCTTCCTTTCCCTTCCCTTCCTTCCCTTCCCTTCCCTTCCCTCTCTTCCTGACCGACCTGACCTGACCTGACCTGACCTGACCTGACCTGACCTGACCTGACCTGACAGACCTGACCTGACCTGACCTGACCTGACCTGACCTGACCTGACCTGACCTGACCTGACCTGACCTGACCTGACCTGACCTGACCTAACCCTGACCTGACCTGACCTGCCGACAGGTGACCTGAGCGGCTGAGCTGATTCTGCTGTGTAACTTCCGCTACATGTGGCAATCGGTGAAGGTCGGTGGCCCTCAGCATCTTTACCAGTGGGTGGCGGCCCACGCGACACAGGTTTCTGGACTGGGAGACGGAGCTGGTGCATCACGCACTACAGAAAACTACAGGTCAGCCCTCCGTGGGAACAGTCGACAGTGATCGAACCGTGTGGACTGCTGATTGATCACAGTCTCGTAGAGTCCGGATATTTCTAGTGGAGTATCGGGGCGTAGGATCTGACTAATCCTCTTGATCTAATACAGTCTTGGATTTCAGTGGTTTCTTGTGAGATCGTTACCATCGTATCGTATTGCCTAACCCTCCTCATGTATGTGGTGTTGTGTTTTTTTCCTCTCGTACAACTGTATGTTAACGTGAATGAAGCGAGGGTAAAATGTGGGATATTCTGCATTATTATTAGCGCACAATAGGTGCACACAAAGCACACCACGCAAGTTTCTTTTTTAATGTATTTTATTAAATTTAGTCAATCAAAATATGTATGATGTCCTTAAAAAATAAGGCTGACGAAAAAATGATTATTCCAAATCAGTGTCCCCAAATTTGTAGATTTTGGTGGGAAATAACACTCAATGTGAATATTTTTACACTCTCACTCCCCATTTCAGGAGTGAATTTTGCACTCTCAAATTATGAATTGTCATATTGATTCTGACATATATATATTGACTACAATTACATGATTTCAACGAAAACTACTGCTTTTCTTATTCAAAACAGAATATTGTGTACACTTCCTACATAATTTTCCACTCTCATGGTCTGGTTTGGCTCGAATTTTCCACTCCGACACCAATCTAAAGTGGAATTTGGTGCACTGTTACACAGGTAATAATCCATTGGATAACTTTGAAGGAACAGTAAAATACCTCAAAGTCATTGTGTGTCCATCTATACGACCATAAGTGACATCTTCGTTCATTTCATGTATCACCTTTGATACTGTACATTAAAATTCACGAGTCGGGCTACGTATTTATTGTAGCTTTTAAACCACCTTTACTATGGATTAGGTAGTTCCTGGTGCTGCAGTTGATGGAAAGGATGCAAAGTTTGGTCAGTTTGATTGGCTGATGGCAGCGATACGCCAACTGAAAAAACGGCAGCCACTGATACTGTCACATAGTTGAAAACACTTTAAACTATGTGTAAGTCGTCATATATCTTTTTCCCAGTTTTACCCCTCCTCTTGGCGGGTGTTGACATCTGTGTGGAAAGTCACTCCGCTCTGAAGTTAGCGACTTTCTCCCCTCTTTGACAAATATCATAAGACTTCTAAGCGTTTGTTTTGTATACCTTAGCACGGAATTGTATTTGAGCACAAACATTTACAGGTGTGTGCGAGGCAGTGATATTGTAACACCTAAGGGTGGCGAGTGACGTCACTTGCATATTAGTTTTATATTTAATGTTCGTTTTTGTTCACCACAGGATTATTAGACTATGCCTGTGACCTA
>JAXIVJ010011938.1:12500-40000 GCA_036785665.1 Chirona hameri | reverse complement strand
GACTATGATTTTCGGTTCCGGCATGTGCTGTTCTATTATTTCCTTGAGTTTGGTTGAAATCACCGCGTCCCGCCAACTCAGCGAATATATATATATTGAAAAGAACTGGAAAGCTTGACAGCCTCTGGAGGCTGTACCTTTGAGTGTCACACATTGGCACTTTCCGGAAATTTGCGGAAGACATTTATACACGAGTATGCGGAGTCTTGAACTAATTGGTGCGTCCTTCTGTTACTTATTATCGTTTGAGTGACTGCATGTTAACATGGGAGAAGGGGTAATTTTGCGAGCTTGAGTGGCCCTGAAGGTCAAATTTGAAAATGTCACGAATAGGGACTATGATTTTCGGATCCGGCATGTGCTGTTTTATTATTTCCTGGAGTTTGGTTGAAATTACCGCGTCCCGCCAACTCAGAGAATATATATATATATATATATATATATATATATATATATATATATATATATATATATATATATATATATATATATATATATATATATATTGAAAAGAACTGGAAAGCTTGACGGCCTCTGGAGGCTGTACCTTTGAGTGGCAATGTGGCATTACCTTTGACAGAAAATGCCACATTGCCACTTTCTGGGAATTTGCGGAAGACATTTCTACACGAGTATGCGGAGTCTTGAGCTAATTGGTGCGTCCTTCTGTTACTTATTATCGTTTGAGTGACTGCGTGTTAACATGGGAGAAGGGGTAATTTTGCAAGCTTGAGTGGCCCTGAAGGTCAAATTTGAAAATGTCACGAATAGGGACCATGATTTTCGGTTCCGGCATGTGCTCTTCTATTATTTCCCTGAGTTTGGTTGAAATCGCCGCGTCCCGCTAACACAGCGAGTTTGAGTGACTGCATTTTCGGACGGGTCTGGCGCCTTGCATGGGCAATGTAGGGAAAGTCCAAGGGTATGGCTGTGTTCGTTGCGATGAGGGCTTTCGAATGATACCCCCTTTTAACGTTTGTAATGGATATTTAATAAATTTTGGCTGGTAAAGTTTTCCTTCAGATATGGTAGCACGAATCTGGGCCGGGCTGAATCTGGGCTGAATGTGGGCCAACTTCCGTTACATTGAGACTCAAGTCTGAATGTAAGTTATTTTTTATCATTATTTTTTATATCAAGTATTGTTATTTCGTAATGGTTGACACAGACAAAAAATCGAATCCATGTGACGTCACATAAGAATGTACTACCAGATGGCGTACCTGTTATGTGTATTTTACGGTGTGCATTATAAAACTGGTGGCGCACATAAAGCGGCACTGTTTACCTAATTCGATTCACCATAAAATCGTGAGGTGAGACGCGTTTGTGACGTAAATCTGAAAATGACGTCATGTTGTATAATATTTAATTTCATGAATATCTCCACAGTTCCCGGGTTTTATTGACAGATTAATAGCAGAATAATTATCTGCGTACTCTGTTTAGTCATTTTATAGAATCCGCTCGAATCTACCAAGGTCGACACTTCCCTTTAAGAACTCGAAATTTTGACTATATGAGGAAATCTATTTTGGGAAAAGTCCCCAAATTGCATAGGCTTGCTCCCCGCCGTTCCGGAGATATCTGAAAAACCTGAGGGGGGGGGGGGGGGGAATCCCCCTCCCCCTGTAACAAATAGGGTTAAGGTATTAAAAGTTTCAAATCTCCCATAGGTTTCGAGTTATTGAGAAACTCCGGGAGGGGACAGATTCTGCCCCTCCCCCTAGGATGAGTTAACCATCTGATATGAACATTTATGGAATGCTTACAAATACTTTTACTCATGCTTTTACATTTCAATTAATAAATTAAACATGTATAGTTGGTAGAAACCATGATTATACATTCCGTCATATTGACTTATTGTGCGTTTTTGTATACCCGTTTGCACATATAAGGCAAAAACAATGTAGAAGCATATACAATATACATGACAACAGACGGACACGACAATGCAGGTATCTGTCCTATCCAGTGGCGTAGCCAAGGGGGGGGGGGGGGGGGCAAAGGGGCCATGCCCCCCCCCCCCTGGAGGCCAGGTGGGCCCCTCTGGTGACCGAGCGAGGGCCCCCTGGGGCCGAAGGCCCCAGTGTTTTGGATGGTGTCAGGTGCCCGCAAAACGCCTTATGTCGCATAAAGAACGTCCACGAACAAATCTAACACGAATAAATAACAGCATTTAAGAGCTGGTATTTATTTCGAGGGCCCCTCAGGCCTTCCCAGGGCCTCCAATTCCTTTCGAGGGCCCCTCAGACATTTCGAGGGCCCCTCAGTCATTTCAAGGGCCCCTCAGGCCAGGCACGTAGCCAGGATTTTGTCCAGGGGGTGTGGGGCGGCGCCTCGAAAGGGCCCCTTCCCGAGCGTTAACCCCCCCAAACAAACAAACAAAAACAAAACAAAAGGATATGAAAAACTCTACGGATTTCGGCCACTTTATTTTGTGAGGTTCAACTTTCCAGGGGCCCTCTGATCTGTCCAGGGGCCCTCTGGTCTGTACAGGGCCCTCTGGTCTGTCCAGGGCCCTCTGGTCTGTCCAGGGGCCCTCCAGCCTGCTCAGGGGCCCTTCCGAGCTGGCCAGGGACTGCACTGGCTGCTTTCTCACCCTGCCGACATCCTCAGGGGCCTCTCCGACCTGCCCAGGGGTCCTTCTGTGCTGGCCAGAGGCCCATTCGACGTAATCAGGGGCCATCTGACCTGGTCAGGGACCCTTTCGGTCTGGTCAGGGGCCCCTTTGACATGCACAGGTGCCCTTTGAACTTCCCAAGGGCCCTCTGGTCTGCCCAGGAGCCCTCCAGCCTTCTAAGGGGCCCTTCCAACCTGGCAAGAGACTGCGCTTTCTGTTTTGTCGCCTTGTCAACATGCTCAGAGAGCCCTTCGACCTGCCCTGGGGCCCCTCCGTGCTGACTAGGAGCCCATTCGGCATGTTCAGGGGCCCTTTTGGTCTGGTCAGGGGCCCCTCTGACATGCACAGGGGCCCTTTTAACTTCCCAGAGGCCCTCTGGTGCTGGTCTGTCCAGGGGCCCTCCAGCCTGTTCAGGGGGTCCTTAAGACCTTGCAAGGGACTGCACTGGCTGCTTTGTCGCCCTGCCGACATGCTCAGGGGCCTCTCCGACCCTCCCAGGGGTCCCTCTGTGCTGGCTCGGTGCTCATTCGACGTGTTCAGGGGCCCTTTGACCCGCTCAGGGGCCCTTTCGGCTTGTACAGGGGCCCTTCTGACATGTACAGGGCTCTGCTGAACGTCCAAGGGCCCTCGTGGTCTTTCAGAAAGGGCCCTGGTGCCCCTAAAGAACCTCTGAAATGCTCTAAACTCTTAAAGACCACGCTTCGCGTAGTCCATGAGCGTGGTCTCGTCGGCCCTTTTCGGTGCGCTGCGCGCTGCGCGCCCGAAAAGGGTCCGCCGGGCCTCCAGGGTGGGGGGCGGGCGGGTAGCCTCCCCCTTGGCTACGTGCCTGCCTCAGGCCTACCGAGTTAATGTTATCGACTTTTAAGCGTTGGTTACAAAATGATCTGTCCGACCTCCTATTTCCCTAAATATGGCAGCATTTGGTAGCATAGACAACGAGCTACAATAACAGCGCAAGCCCTCATGTGGATGCGCGTGAAGTTATTGTGACGTTAGGACCAAATGTATTGGGGTCTGGACGTTTGGAAGAAGACGTTTGGGATGGGTGGTGGTGGTGGGGGGCACGGAATTTTTTTTTTAGGGGGAATCCCAAAGTCTCACATTTCTGAAAACTCATCAGATTTTGCTTGCTTATGCATTGATAGCTGATTTAAAACAAACTTTCCTTAGATAAAGTTGCTTAGATTTTCTTATCAGGAAATGTGTACATTTTGTGCTGATTTCAGGCGGTTTGACGGCTGCTATGGCCCCTTTTCCCCTGGATCTGCAAAGTTTTTTTTAGGGGGAATCCCAAAAAGTCTCACACATTTCTGAAAACTCATCAGATTTCGCTTGCTTATGCATTGATAGCTGATTTAAAACAAACTTCCTTAGATAAAGTTGCTTAGATTTTCTTATCAGGAAATGTGTACATTTTGTGCTGATTTCAGGCGGTTTGATGGGTTTGATGGGATATAAATTTTTACCCCCAAACTCTAACCCTAGATCCGCCAGTGTGTGGGCCCCCAATTGGCTACGAGGGCCCCTCTGATCCGTTTGCCCCCCCCCCTGGCCGAAATTCTGGCTACGCCCCTTGTCCTATCATCCTATCCTATCTTTCCTGTCAGGTAGCGGGCTAACTCAAGGTCCGACATAGGGTCGCGATTCTCCTGCACTTCTAATGGCCACATTTGGGCCCGCATTTGCACGTGCATTGCTCTAAACTCTGACAAGGGATGTTTAGGCCGAGGTGAGTTTCGTTGGCCAGTCGACGCTTCCAGGTCCAAAAGGTCGATCAGGCGAGCACTGCTGTTTTTTTTCCCGGACCGGCCTATAGCCATTTTCCGGGTGGGGAGTGACTTCTGGCAATTTGCCAGGAAAGAGTTACGTTAACCGGTTTATGTGGACCCGGAGCAAACTAGGGACTAGGGTAACTATTTTACGTTACTAATTACGTTAACCAGTTTATGTGAACCCGGAAAATTTATAGTTCAAAGTAAATATAATATCTAACATTACGTTAAGTATTTCGTTCAAGGTCAAATATAATATCTAGCATTACGTTAAGTATTTCGTTCAAGGTCAAAAATAAGTAAAACACGAGACACACATACATACATATTTTATTACATACACTTGAACAGTGTCAGTGTTGATGGAGCCGGGTGGTGCCATCATTGCAACAACGGGAGACTGTTGCCAGTCTCCCTGGCTCCGGCGCTTCGGCGAGACCTGGTTGTGGGGTGTATTTAGCTGGGAGAAAAGTCCTGAATAATAAAAAAAAACCAGCGTCTAAGGCAAAGGGGAAAAAACCTGCGCGGTGGGCCAAAAATGCGCTAGGCCAAAAAAAACTGTTATATTTGATTAGCTAAACGTGTTTGGTAGAGATAATCTAAGAGGAGACCTATCAATTCAGGGTAATTATCACCTAACAGTGTTTGAAGATTTAATGTGATGCGGTTTTGTTGTGTGTAATTAATAATGTTCTGTCGTTTATCGTTGTGTACTGGGCAAGTAATAAGTAAGTGCTTGATTGTGTAGCGCGGATAACCTGGGCAATGTTGGCAATTTGGTGGCGGGAGATTCTCCATAATATAATAATGAGTAATTTGTGTATGACCGAGACGGAGGCGCGCCAATATCACCTCCTCTCTACAATTCTGGTGGCTAGATATAAAATGTTGGACTTTTGGCTTGATCGGATAAAGATGAAAATGCAGAGCAGCGTCCCACTCGCGCTGGCGCAATATGCTAAGTTGAGAGTTAATATAATTTAAAACGTCTGATACAGGGCTTGGTAATTGATTTTCTGAAGGTAATTCTAGGCTCAATTTCGCTAGTCTGTCAGCTTCCTCGTTTACCGGGATACCGGCGTGTCCTGGGATCCAGAGAAATTTAATACTGCTGTTTCTGCGTTTAAAATACTTAATTAGCTGTCTAATTTTAAATACTATCGGATTTCTACAGTCACTAATCGAGGAAATGGCAGAGAGCGAGGCGGAAGAGTCTGTGCAAATGACTACTTCCTTAAGTTTTTCTGTTCTGACATATATTAATGCTAATAAAATGGATGACAATTCCGCTGTGTATACGCTATTTATGTCGGGAAGTCTAAAGTTATTGCTAACTGTGTTTGTGTAGTATGCACCACCAGTTCGGCCGTCACTTCGAGAGCCGTCTATGTATATGTATGTGTATGTGTTGTGTTGTGCTTTGTGTTCGTTGAAGAGTGTGTGTGTCTCTGCCGCCGTGACTGTGTTTTTGTTGTGTGTAAAGAGGCGGTGTGTGTCTGGTGTTGTGTCGAGCCAGTGAGGTGTGAGTGGTGGCGTTGGCATTGTGTTGATGTGTGGAATGTTGAATAGTGTGAGTGTTTGTCTGATTCTGTGACTGATGAGTGGGTGTCGTTTTTGTAGTAGTGTTTGTCGTCTTGTGGGTGCGGGGTGATTTAAGATGTGGAATGTTGGGCGTGTGGGGTGTGAACTTGCTCTGGCGTAGAATCTAAGTAGTGTATATTTGCGTCGGCGGCAGAGTGTGGGAATGTTTGTGTCGATGTGTAAGTTTGTGGTGTTGGTGGTGCGGCAGGCTCCAGTCACGATGCGCAAGGCAGCGTTTTGGACAGTTTGCAATTTTTTAATTTGTTTGGAACATATGTCATCAAATAAGAATGCGTTATAGTCCAGTACTGGGCGTATCAGGGAAGTATATAGTTGGAGGAGAGTGGCACGATCTGCGCCCCACTCTCGACCAGCCAATGACTTCATAATATTAATTCGTCGCGTACATCTCTGCACTAAATCATTGAAGTGTGGGATGAACGAGAGACGTGTGTCTAGCGTTATTCCCAGATACTTGAATGATTTGACGAAAGGGATAATTTGATTGTTATATTTTAATGGAATGTAGGGTTCCACCTATGCGGGTTTCTTTGAAAAAATTAGAGATGCAGATTTACTTGGAGAAATTTCCAGACCCCATTGGTCGCACCATACCTTTATATCAATGAGTACTAGTTGTAACATTTTGCTGGCTTGATTGACACTCGGGTGCGAGAACCACACCGCCAGGTCATCAGCGTACATTGAGAATTTGAGACCTTTGTCGATCTTGTTAATATTACTGAAAATGTCGTTAATCATAATTAAAAATAGGGTCGGGGAGAGGACCGATCCCTGTGGGACACCGTGGTCCTGATTTTGATTTGGAGAATATGTGTTGCCGCACCTTACATTAAAAGTTCTATTTTCCAAAAAGTTTTGGATAAATTTGTCGAGTCGACCTCGAATTCCGGCCTTATGGACCTTTACCAGAAGTGCGGTTTCGTTGACTGTCAAACGCAGCTCTCAAATCAAGAAAGAGGGCCACTGTGACCTCTCTCCCTCGAAAGCCGCGCTGGACAGAGTCGACAAGACCGACTAAATTATCCGCAGTGGAGCGACCAGGTCGAAAACTACTTTGGTGTGGGGTAAGTAAATTATTTTATTCAATGTATGTCCTGATGCGTCCATTAACCATGCGTTCGAATAGTTTACATGCACAACTAGTTAGAGAAATAGGGCGATAGCTAGCGGGAGAAGATTTAGGTTTGCGAGGTTTAAGTATAGGAATTAGCGTACTATTATGCCAAGATTCAGGGAAAGTGCCATCAAACCACATGGTATTGAAGGCTGTTAGTAAGTTGGTGAGACCAGTCTCTGTCAAGTTTTTAAAGAAGGAGTAGTCAATTTGATCTGGCCCTACAGAAGTTTTACCACATCTACCAATAGCGTAAGTTAACTCTGAGTTGGTAAAAAGAGAGTTGTAGATTTCTACGTTATTAGAGTCAAAGCTAATAGATTGAAATTGATCGTTAAATTGGTTAGTAAAAGTTTGTGTACATTGTTGTGTTGATATGTTAGCCTAGTGTTGTGCAAATTGTGTTGCCACCTCTAGGGGAAGCGTGTAAGATGTGTTGTGTATTTGTAAGTGTGGGATTTTGTATGACGGTGGTCTTTTATTTGAAAACGATTTAATTAATGTCCAAATTTTTGAGAGGGAGGTAAATCGATTAAAGGTAGATGATAATTCCTGCCAAGGTTCTTTTTTTGCTTTGTCAATGATTGTTTTAGCCAAAGAGCGATTTTTCGGACTTCGTGTTCGTTTTCTGCAGTAATACAAGCTTGAAATTTCCGAAATGCTCTTTTCCGGAGGGCAACAGCTCTCTGGCATTGTGTTCCACCACGGGGCAGTACGCTGCCTCGGGTGGTGTTGTGTGTGTGTGCGTGTGTGTGGAATGTGCTGATGTGCTGATGCGAGAATAGTGTTTAAAAATGTGTTAATGTCGGTCTGGGAGTCTGCGGGGTGACTAGTGTCAATGTGTTTTTGGAAGGAGGACCAGTCGGCTTTGCAAAGGTTCCATCTAGGCAGGGAGTACAAATTTGTCTGTCCTGAAGGGACTTGAAGTTCTAAGTGAATTGGGTAATGATCGCTAAAAAGAGGGTCTGATTGTGCGTTAAATGTAAAAAGTGTCGCGATGCGTGGTGTGGCGAAGGCGAGATCAATGGCGCTGTAAGTCACCTCGCCTCCTGAGTGGTGTACGTGTGTGGGTGATTGGTCGTTAAGGAAGACCAAATTATGCCGGTCCAGTAGGTCCAGCATAATTTGGCCTCTGCGAGAGTTCCGGAGGCAGCCCCACGCCCGACTATGCGCGTTGAAATCGCCCATAATCAGACATGGGGTGTTAATATTTGTAATAAGCTGGGAAAAAGAATCAATGTCTATGTATGTCCTCAGTAGGGCGGAAATAAATAGAGATAAGAGTTAGTTCTAGCTGAGCGATTTTAATATTAACGCCGACTGCGTCTAAGGTTGTTTGAAGGTCGATTTGGTGATGCAAAAGTTGGTTTGAAATAAGCAAAGCCGAGCCGCCTCGGCGCGGTGATGCATTTACGTTATTTGTATAAAGACTAGCCGGGGATTTTAAAAGTATAATTATTAAAGTCGGCGTCAATAAAATGGGTTTCCTGAACAGCGGCTACTAACGGATTATTATTTAAGACATAATGTTTGAATTGCCCCCAATGGGATATTAAAGATCTAACATTTCATTGGAGGACGAATTCTGACTGGTTATTGTTCATTATTAGTAGCTGCTGTCCGGACCGCGCCCTGCGGTCGCTCGGGTGTGCCTAGGTCGGCGGGAGCGGGGGCGGCTCGACCGTGACCGGGATGGCGGGGAGGGGGTCGGGCTCTCCTCAGTGGCCCGGGGGCGGGGTTGGGAGGAGGGGCGGACGGGCGGGGTTGGGAGGAGGGGCGGGCGGGGTTGGGAGGAGGGGCGGGCGGGCGGGGAGTTGGAGCGGTAGCGCTGGTACTGCTGGGAGCGGGCTGCCTTCAGGGAGGCGGTCCGCAGGAGGGACTCGTCGTCCGACGAGGGTTACGTGGAACGACGGGGGTCTCCCGGCGGGGGAGGGTCCGTCAGAGAGAGCCGGGGTGGACTCGGCTGAGGTTGGGGGGCGGGGCAGGTCGGGCATGGGTGGGTAGCCTGGCAAGCCGGCTCGGGGTCGGGGCAGGTCTGGCTGGGCAGCCTGCTGGTAGGGAGTTGCCTGGGGCGGGGCTTGCGGACCGGTGGTCCGGCGGGGCGGGGCCTTGGCCGGGTTAGGTAGCGGCGGCCAGGCGGTCGGGTTCAGGGCTGGGGAGAGCATCGGGGGGGGGGGGGGGAAGCGGGCCTCTGTCGGTCTCCTTCTTTTCCCTCCACGAACGCCACCTGTACCGGGCAGAGCCGATACCAGGCGGCGTGGGCGTCTCCGCACCCGGCGCAGCACTTAGCTGCGGCGGTGCACCCGTCCGTCGGGTGTTGCCCGGCACACCGACCACACGTGTGGTAGTGTGCCTGGCAGGCGCGGTCAATGTGGCCGAATCGCCAACATTTCCGGCACTGCCGGGGGGGCCGGATCCAGCGGCACACGACTACCTTCAGGTAGCCGCAGTACACCTGGCTGGGCAATGCTAGCCCGCTGAACCTTAGGCGTGCCAGTGGGTTTTGCTGCTCTTGCCTCTGGGGCCTGAGCCGCACCACCTCCACTACGCCCTGCGGCTCGAGCTCCCAGAGGATCTCCTCCTCCGAGAGGCGAGCCACCTCAGGGCACCACATGAGACCCTCCACCGAGTTCAGGTGGATGGGGGCCTCGACATTCACCGCTACACCGATGAATGCCGTGGTAGCCAGCAGGGGGGCGTTCTGCTGACCAGACAGGGTTTGGATCAGGAGTGCCCCTGACTGGATGGTCTTCGCCATCCCCACGTCCCCGCCACAGATCGACCGTAGCCAGCGCCTTATGGCGAAGGGGTTGGTCGATCCAAACGGAGCACCGTCGTCCCGCTTCATTAGCAGGAACGTCGGGGGTTCGGGAGTCAGGCGGGAGCCGGGCCGCTGGACGGGGCGGGCTGGGCCCCTGAAGGGGGCTGGGAGGGGGACCGTCCAGGGGGGCACGCGGTCGCGCGCCGGAAGACCCCAGAGGGGGGTCGGGCGGGTCGGGGGGGGGGGGGGGGGGTACCCATCGTCGTGGCTCAGGGATGAGGCTGGGGCTAGCTGTTTACGTTAATTGCCACACACGACAGAGCGTGTTGGCAACTGCAAATTAACTTCAAAGACTGGAAGGGACCTAAACCGTGGAGGAGGCCTATTGCCAATACAAATTTGTGTCTAATGAGTCTACCTACTTAAAAATATATAAAGTCTACCTATCTAAGGGTCTACAACCCTGCCACACGCACGTGGTCAGGGTTCCGCACCCGGAAGCGGTGGAGGGCTGGAGCAGGCTGGCTGGTAGTCGTCCCAGGTCCGATGTCGAAGAAAGGATGGGCACTGCTGGCTGGAGGCTCCGGGCTGGCACTGGCCGCGAGGCTTACGCTGACGAGGCCGGGGGAGAGAGCGCCTGCCCAGGCAGAGGCGCGCAGCAGGCTCGGGATCCGCGTCAATGGATAGCCACTACTGGGACCCTGCTGATTCTTGCGCGTTATATCCTTCGCCTTTGTAGGTGTCATCTTGGAGGCTTCCCTAGAGGTGGCGGCTGTTGTAGTGTCTTGCGGTGACATTCCAGCTGTGAGTAGGACGGAGGTGTTGCCTCGCACCACAGCAATGGAGAGGCACTGCCAGAGCCACTCCGTCTCGCGTCTTTCTCCTGATGTCGCAGTCATGCGCAAGGCTATAGAACTGTGGTGCGTCATATCACTTTATTGCAGCTCTTTAGCGTTCCGTATTTCCGCAACTTGATTTGTTTACAATTCGTCAGTTCTACCAGAGTAAATCTAGAGAACTCTAACGTAAATAATTAGGCAACTTTTATGTTTATTGCTAATGTGATTCATCTGCGGGTTGCTTTCCGTCTTTGTATTTCTCGTATAACTTATTTAACTTAATCTGTCCGCAATCTGTAGTGTAACTCGCGACTTTTATGTATATCTGTAAACAGAAGTGTTTTCGTACCCGGCAACGCGCGTAACTTTCTCTTGCTTTCCGCTCCTGGTCGCGACCCCACGTTGCTCGTCATACGATTTATTTAGTTACTTGGTCTGTAATCTGTCATACGTCATAGCCTCATCATATCATCACATTATATAGCTGTCAACTGTTTAAAGCTTGGTCTCCCTTCAGGTTCTTATTATGTAGTCCCGATCGCCTGATCGGTTTGCTCGTTGTCTTTACGGCGCCATGTTTCCCGTCCGAGTCGCTCATCTGATATACGTCTGACTGCCCGGGTTGGCACTCGGCATTCATTCGGTGTCATTTTCTCGTCTCCTCTTGTCGGTTCATTCTGTTTCGTTTGTCTGCAGATTGTTTGCCCAAATACATTGTGGGCGTGAGTCGACTTGGTTTCTCCCACCAGCGCCCCACAGAACAACAGGTTGTCTCGTTCCTACGTCACCAATTCCTCACAAGATTCTAGGTTTTATACCACATGTTTTTAGTATACTCCCAGTGCATCAAAATCTATCAATTATATTCTTACAAAAACAGACAAATGCTGGCGTACTGAATTCAAAGAGTGAAATAATAACAGAACTAAATTTCCATTTTATTTCTATTGTTGCAAAATAGTGAGGCACATTTAATATTTCAAACATTATAGTTCATACTATGAAATCAACCATGTTGCCAGTTGTTGGATTAGTTGAGTCGCGGTGGTTGCCATGGTAACTAAAGCCTGCATGGCATCTCCGCTTTCGCGGGTGCGCTGATTGGCGGTATTAACGCACGGTCAATCAAGGCGAAATCTGACGCTTATTACCGTCAGATAAGCTGAAAGTGACCGCTATAGGAAGGCGTTCAGGGCTCCATAAAACAATTTGTTGGGCAAACATTTGACTCAATTTTGTCAAAACGACCCCAGATATGAATAGCCAAGGCCTTTGGCATCACATTTATGCATCATCTGCTACACGAAATATTTTAGAAATGCTTGAAATTGCAACCCGAATACCACCTATTTTCCAATAGGCCACCATGCTAAAGCTGGCTCGCTGTAGAATTGGTGACGTCACGGTTCAAGTGTTGCCAGGCCAATTGACTGGGGCTGGTGGTGATTAGAGTTCTGGCCGCAGGCGCCGCCGGTCTCGAACGCGACCGGCTCGAAGCGCTCTCTTCCCCGGCCTGCCACCCACGCTGGGCCAGGTCGGCGTACTTGTGCCGCTTCTTGACCTCAGCGTCCCTGGCAGCTTCACCAGCGGGGACTACAGCCGACGCTAGGTGACAGTCGGCGAACGTGTTTACGCACGTCGCATCCCACACCAAGGACATGCCGTTGGAGAACGGGTAGATGGCAGGGCAATAGAACACTGGGTACTCCAAAGTTTTTTTTAGTATATACTAAAAATATACTATAAAAACTAGAAAACATACCAACAAATGAAAGTCACTACCAGATTTGGAACAATACAACAAATATGGATGCACGACATTCGCGGCAAGTATGGCGTTCGTGTTTCAATCACGAATAATACAGATTTGTACAGCCTTTGCATTCACTCCCGTGCAGTGGCATTCTTCGTCACCGACGGCAGGGTATTTATTGGTCCGCGTCTCGCTTTATGTTCCAGTTTCTGGTTAGTGGAATGTATTTATAATTCAATTATTTATTTTTTTGTCAGTTCTGTGAGCAGTCATTGTTGTGTTAACAGTCTTGGCATTTGTCATTTTCTGGACTTTTTGGGTCCAAAGAATTTTGCTCTCTTCATATTTCATATTTCATATCAGGCCGCTCAATATTGTTTTCCCCGCAAGTTTGGTAAGACTTCGCTCGGCCTTCGGCCTCGCTCGTAATATACATCCTTGACACATAACTGGCTGAATTTGGCGACACCGTGTTGAGATAATTTTGTATGTACTCATTGGTTATTTGCAGAACTTTGTACATACCAAGGGCGGATTCAGGATATTTTAGGAGGGGTGACTGCAGGCCAATTTAGGGGCGCCGTCCAAAGAAAGGGCGCCGTCACTGACCGAAAGGGCGCCGTCAATGGCCGAAAGGGCATGATATTCCCAAGGTCTGTAAAGATAAGGTTGTGCCATATGACAAAATCACGTGACCAAGCGATTATGAACCGATCAGCAAGATTTCGAGTTAGCCACTAGAGAATAGCACGTGCAACCACTCCCGGGGCTCCTCCGCTTTTTTGGACCTTAATTTTTTTCCACGTGCCGAAACTCCCATTGGATTAACATAGCGAGTCGTGGAAGCGTAATCACTAATGTAAAACTAAGTATGAAGCGTTGAGACAAAAGTAATTATAGGGCGATGTGCACAAATAATTGGAGTTTTTTATGGTTTTTTTTTCACCTTCATATTTTGCAGTAGCATGGCTCCGGAGCGGACAGCTCCATACCAATGGCAACGGTTTGTGGTGGTTTTGACCTAATTTGGTCCATTTAGAGTGAACCAATCTGGATAAAACGCAAAACGACACCGTTCTGGACCACGCCGGATCGAATGATGAAGAAATCACGCAAATCAGTCCTATAGCCTCGGAGCATGGGCTTGCCTGCAACAGTTGTTGGTGGTTTTGTCCAATTTGGTCCACTTATAGTAAACCAATCTGTATAAAACGCAAAAAGGAACCGTTTTGGACCACGCCGAATCGAATGGTGAAGAAATCACGCAGATCAGTCCCATAGCCTCGGAGCATGGGCTTGCCTGCAGCAGTTGTTGGTGGTTTTTGACAATTTGGTCCACTTAGAGTAAGCCAATCTGTATAAAACGCAAAACGGCACCGTTTTGGACCACGCCGAATCGAAAAGTGAAGAAATCATGCAGATCGGTTCTATAGTCACGGAGTATGGGTTTGCCTGCAACTGGTTTCGGTGGTTTTGGTCCACTTTGGTCTACTTAGAATGAACCAATCTGGATAAAACGCAAAACGGTACCATTTTGGACCACGTCGGACTGAATGTGGACAAAATAATGCAGATCGGTTCAATAGCCTCGGAGCATGGGCTTGCCTGCAACGGTTTTTGGTGGTTTTGGCCCAATTTGGTCTACTTAGAGTGAACCAATATGTATAAAACGCAAAAGGGCATCGTTTTGGACCACGCCGGATCGAATGGTGAAAAAATCATGCAGATCGGTTCCATAGCCTCGGAACATGGGCTTGCCTGCAACGGTTTTTGGTGGGTTTGGTCCGATTTGGTCCACTTGAAGTGAACCAATCTGTAAAAAAACGCAATACGGCACCGTTTTGCACCATGCCGCATCGAATGGTGCAGAAATCACGCAGATCGGTCCCATAGCCTCGGAGCATAGGCTTGCCTGCAAAATTGAACTACAGGTTTGTATCCAATTTGGTTCATTTAGATTAGACTAAAGTATATAAAACGCAAACGGCACCCATTCCGACCAGTTCAAATTGAATGGTGAAAAAATCACTCAGATCAGTCCAGTAGTTTCGGAGCATGGGCTTACCTGCTAATCTGGACAGTTTTTTTAGACCCTCCCTATTCAATACAAACAAAACATGGCTGCATTTATCATGTGACCAAGCCCGCCCTCAGCTGATGCAATACGAAATTGTTAACATTCATATTGACATATATAAAGTCAACTCCTCATATTAATTTATTACTGACCAATATTGATAGATTGGTCAGTAATAAATTAATACGAGGAGTTGACTGTTTAGCAATAATAAATGTATCACGTGATCAATACCTACACCCCTACACCGGCAAAATAATAGTGCGGCAAAACAATAGCCGAAGTGCGCCAAAAAAACAAAAACCTTTGGACCTGCCATATATGGTCATGCTCCGCCCTGTTATGGTCACGTGGCATTTGAAGGGGGGTTGGATATTCCTAATCACGTACGATACCTATATTTAATATTATTGCATTACTAATGGTCTTCTCACATGATAATAACCAGGTGGGTGGCAAGAGGACATGCGACCAAATGGAGGAATCTGATTGGAGGCCCGGGTTGGTCTAGTAAACTGGCGCATTGTCTAGTGAACTGGCGCATTAGCTACCGCCATTTCTCACAAACAAATAATGGACTAGTTGCAGGGTACCTAAGTCACTACTATTATGTGTTCGATGAAAAGCAAATTAATAAAACATATTTTTTTAGATTGACGCTTCACTATAAATTCCTCCGGATTATTAGTTTTTAAAATAATTAAGTATATTTACGTAATTTGAAATTCTGCTCCCGATTGGTCGTGACGTCAGATGGCAACAGTTCAGGCGGTCAAAGTTACTTAAGGTAGTCTTGGGCGGCTCGGTTGACGCATTTCTTTTCAATAAGCTTCCCCCTCACTCAAGAAGTAGTGGTGGGGAACATGATTTAACCCCCCCCCCCCCAACACATAAATTTGTCAGAGACCCTTCAAGAAGTTGACCGAAGGCCCCGAGGTGCCCCAGCCAGTCTGAGGGGCCCTCTAAGGCCGACAGTAGGCCCCCAGTCGGCACCTCCGTGGCCCTGGCCGGAGGGGCCTTCGGTAGGCATGAGGGGCCCTCGGTAGGCCTGATGGAGCCCTCGGTATGGCCTGATGGGGCCCTCGGTAGGCCTGAGGGGTCCCTCGGTAGGCCTGAGGGGGCCTTTGGTAGGCATGAGGGGCCCTTGGTGAGCCTGAGGGGCCCTCGGTAGGCCTGATGGGACCCTCGGTATGGCCTGATGGGGCCCTTGGTGGGCATGAGGGGTCCCTCGGTAGGCCTGAGGGGGCCCTCGGAAGGCATGAGACTTCAACATGGGCCTGGCCGACGTTTTTTTGCGACTATTTAGGTCCCTGCAAAATATAGTGGCTTAAATCCGAGGAGATACCATTTCGCGCCATTTTTAGAGGGGGTTACCGTGAGATGGGGCCGCTTTGATCGAAGGGGCCCCTGGGTTTGTTCCCCCCATCCGAAAATACCACCCGCCGCCACGGATACCACCTTCATAAGCGCTCTATCCGAACGCGTGCGATTTGTGGGCTGTGATTGAGACCGTCTGGTGAGGAATATAAGGCGGGAAAAGCTACCGCCGGGTGATACAAAAATACCTTGTTCTATCTTCTATCCATACCCGGGTCATGAATCCACCTGCGAAGTCATTTAGTACCTAAATATTTTTTTCCCTAAAAAGCATTGCAAAATCTCCATGTTAAAGGGAAATCATGACCTTTTTCCACTAAAATGGAGTTAGCACTTGAAATCGCCAGACGAGATCAAAATATATTGTAAATTCATCACATTTTGCATGAAAACTTTCCTACCGAAAGATATTTCAAGTTAAAGTTGATAAGCGTTCCACACTTTAAACGACCGGTACTTGCACTATTTCTGATCTTTTGTCAAGTACTTTTGGTCCTCATCAAACTGCGGGCTTTTCCCGTATTGTTTTTTTACGCAATGGAGTGGAAAATATATTGTGCGTTCTGCTTGTTGTGATTATATGCCCGGCGATCTTCTAAAACTAACAGCGATTGAAAAAAGTGGCAATAAAATCGGAAGCTCATCGATGCACATCAACGCGGCATATAGTTAGTGGTTGCGACCCTCAATTTTTGAAAATCGATTCATTTGTTTTCAACATTAGGAGTTGTGTATAGTTTGTCTGTGGCTGTATATAACACTATGCTTTATTTTATCATGAAAAATAATAATTTTCCCCAAAAAAACTAACGAACAATAACACAAAACTGGCAATTAAATCAGAAGCTCATCGATGCACATCGACGGCGACCTATTTAGCGTCGGCGATTTGTTTACAAAGTCATTGTCATGCTTCTCGGCGCACTTAACCATTTCGGCGCACTTGGCGAGTTGTTCCTGATTAGTATACCCAAGTCCCGTAGCAGGCTTTGTTAATGACGTCACTGGTGCCATTCTTGTGTAGCATTGCAAAATATATCTGATTTCGAGATGGAAGCTAATTAAAGACTTATTCAAATTATTGTTTTTAAGTTTGAATTTTCTTGTTAATCATTATTAAAGGTATTTTATCACTGTATTTCATAGTAGTTGACACTTCAGAAACTTGTGACGTAATAATATTGTATCCAATATGCATTTCCCTCACCTTTTGCTATTGTGGCGCAGTGCCGAGTGCTTTGCGAATACTAGCTTGCCTGGGGTTCAATTAATTCCGCTCTTATTTTATTCGAGTTGGTATAGTTTGCATGTTGTTGTTATTCATGACTTATACTGATAGTCAGTCATGCATCACGGATGCTTCACGGATTGCTTCACGGATCAGAGTGCTGCTCGAACGCACGCTAGTAGCGCTTTCGTTCTCCATGGCAACCAGGCGTGAGCCAATGAAAAGCCAGAATGTATTCCTTTTCTGGCTTTTGATTGGCTGACGCCTGGTTGCCATGGAGAACGAAAGCGCTACTAGCGGGTGTCCGAGCAGCGCTCAGTTTGATCGGAAATGTCACAGAGCCTCCACAAATGCCGCACTCGATGTTAACAATGGTAGGGAAGGACGAATTTGTCAATGACCTTCATGAAGTACACAAGGTACTTGTTTTGTATTTTTTCCAAACTTACAACTTTGAATTTGGGAATAATTTTATTTAATTCTTAAATTTAAATAAAATAACTTTAAAAACATAACGGTAGCCTAAGAAATTGTTGCTAAGAAAATCAAAAGGTCATTATTTCCCTTTAAAGCAATGGGAGTATCAGCTGACTGAGATTCCTTGGAGCCAACCACACTGGAGGATCCCGGCGATTGGTTGCACGTGCGCTGAGAGGTCACGTGACTGAAACCTTACGCCCCTACCTCTATTAAAGTACCTTGATAATAACCAAGGTACTTTAATAGAGGTAGGGGCGTAAGGATTCAGTCACGTGACTTCCCAGTGCACGTGCAACCGATGGCCGGGATCCTCCAGTGTGGCTGGGCCCAAGGAATCGCAATCAGCTGATACTCCCATTGCTTTACCATGGATATTTTGCAATGCTTTTTAGGGAAAAAATAGTTAGGTACTAAATGACTTCGCAGGTGGATTCATGACCAGGGTATGGATAGAAGATAGAACAAAGTATTTTTTTTTATCACCCGGCGGTAGCTTTTCCCGCCTTATATTTCTCACCAGACGGTCTCAATCACAGCCCACAAATTGCACGCGTTCGGATAGAGTGGTTATGGAGGTGGTATCCGTGGCGGTGGGTGGTATTTTCTGATGGGGGGGAAACCCAGGGTCCCCCTCGATCAAAGCGGCCCCTCTCACGGTCAACCCCCCCCCCTAAAAAATGGCGCGAAATCGTATCTCCTCGGATTTAAGCCACTACATTTTGCAGGGCCCCTAAATAGTCGCAAAAAAACGTCGGACAGGCCCATGTTGAAGTCTCAGGCCTTCCGAGGGCCCCTCAGGCCTACCGAGGGACCCTCAGGCCTACCGAGGGACCCTCAGGCCTACCAAGGGCCCCATCAGGCCATACCGAGGGTCCCATCAGGCTTACCGAGGGTCCCATCAGGCTCACCAAGGGCCCCGCAGCCTACCGAGGGCCCCTCATGTCTACCGAAGGCCCCCGAGGGCCCCATCAGGCCATACCGAGGGTCCCATCAGGCCTACCGAGGGCCCCTCATGCCTACCGAAGGCCCCTCCGGCCTACCGAGGGCCCCCTCAGGCCGACTGGGGGCCTACTGTCGGCCTTAGAGGGCCCATCAGACTGGCTGGGGCACCTCGGGGCCTTCGGTCAACTTCTTGAAGGGTCCCTCTGACAAATGTATGTGGTGGGGGGTGGGGGGTGGGGGGCGGGGGTAAATCATGTTCCCCACCACTACTTCTTGAGTGAGTGGGAAGCTTATTAAAAAGAAATGCGTCAACCGAGCCGCCCAAGACTACCTTAAGTAACTTCGACCGCCTGAACTATTGCCATCTGACGTCACGACCAATCGGAGAGCAGAATTTCAAATTACGTAAATATACTTAATTATTTTAAAAAAAATAATAATTCGGAGGAATTTATAGTGAAGTGCCAATCTAAAAATATATGTTTTATTAATCTGCTTTTCATCAAACACATAAAAGTAGTGAGTTAGGTAAACTGCAACTAGTCCATTATTTGCTTGTCAGAAATGGCGGTAGCTAATGCGCCAGTTCACTAGACAATGCGCCAGTTTACTAGACAAACCCGGGCCTCCAATCAGATTCCTCCATTTGGTCACATGTCCTCTTGCCACCCACCTGATAATAACTAAATAATAAATGCATTAATGAATATGTAATACATTAATTATTTAGTTGATATCATGAGATCATTAGCAATAATATAATATTTCAAAAAGGCCACAGTCAGTGACTATTCACGTCGTTTCCTTATTCCGTCGAATTGAAAAAGTGTTGTCTGCATGCGGGATTCGAACCCGCGCTTGGCCATCGCTCGATCTGCATGGGTCCACGAGATGCTTAATAGCTCGAAAACGAACCTCACGGCGTACACTTTTAAACCCGGAAATCGAAAGAAAAATGTTCACGCTTCATTTCTAGCTACTTTTTATTGTCGTATCGGTTGCAGGTAAAAAAACCCGTGGGCCCGTAAAATGGCTTTTTAACATGGAACCCTATGGCCTAGTAGGAAAATGTACGCCGTGCTGCCATATGGACTTTGGACCCCCCCCCCCCCCCCCCCACCCGGGTAGATGGTTACTCCATCTGGGCGCTTACCGTCTCCGCGGTCCATGCCACTGGGCTCAAGAAGAGCAGGGATGCTGGCTGACAGCAGAGCCCGCCTGACTGGTAGCCCTGGCTATCTGCCAGTGAGCCGCACTTACAGGGATGGGGGGCTGCACACAACGGCTCCCACTCGCAAAGTGATGGAGATGCGCAGCGTCTCATTGTCCAGGAGGGTTCCGATGCTGGCTGAGGATACAGCGCGCAGCCAGGCTCCACTCTCCGGGGCTACCGCGCTCCAGCCCCCACCAGTAACAGTTGGCAGCACTCGGGCGTTTGGGCGTTAAAAACCTACTACACCATAGGGTTCTCATGTTAAATCGATTATTTTCAGACGAGGCTGGCTCTTAACCTATGGCACATTTTAAATCCGACTTCTGGAACAGATAGCTACAAGCCTTGCTACGTTTGTAGGTGTCATTGTTCTATATTCTGGGCGTAAAGGGGATAAATGGGCTTGGGGGTTAAACAATGTCGGAACGACCGCTGACCGCTTCCAAATGCTGCTACAGTACTGAAATATACACTACTTCGAATACTACTTCGTAGTAGAATTTAATATGATCGCTTCCAAATACTACTACATGTACTGCAAATACACTACTTTGACTACTACTTCGTATATTTGCTGGCGTTTAATTCAATAAATAAAGATGTAATCAATGGAAATAGAAGTTATTGATAGCAAACAATACCATCAATTTATAATAGACAAAACAATTACGATACAAATTATATCTTGTCCAATTCATTTGGGCGTTACATTCCTTACTGTTCTACCCGTTGTTATATTACCCTGACCGCGCTCAGCAGTCGTGCGCGGGCAAAGTGGTTGGCCTGAGACAGCAGAGAGTTCCGGCGGCGCTCGACGATGACAGAGTCCCATGCTCTTTGCTGATATTTTGCTTCGCCGTCTGGTGTTCCTCTGTCACCGGCTTCACTCAGCCAATCTTCTATTGCCTTTGCACCTTCTCGTACGACAGAAGCGTCGCATGATGCGGGCAATATTGAAAATATGAACTGCTGGCAGCAGTGAAGGGACGCCACATAGCTGGGCAATGCGACATTTTCTGTCCGTCTAAGCCCGAGGCCGCCATACCTGATAGGCAAGACTGCCTGCTCCCAGCTGGTATCTTCAAATCTGACATTGGTCAGGCTGGTGATGGTTGATTTGAGGTCCGAGTCCATCGCCTGGAGAAGGTCTGGCTGTCGATACATGGGGGCAGCTCTCAGAAGATATTGCAACTTCGGCAACCAGAGGCAGTTGCGAAGCAGGAAAGGGGCGCTGTGGACGTCAAGACAGTGGAGGTGGTCCAACCAGCCCCCACCAGTAGCAGTTGACAGCACTCGGGCGTTAAAGACCCACTACACCATAGAGTCCCATGTTAAATCTATGATTTTCAGACGAGGCTGGCTCGTAACCTATGGTACATATTGTAAAACCGACTTCTGGAACAGATAGCTACAAGCCTTACCTACAACGTTTTTATTTATCATTTTTCGATATTCCGGGCGTAAAGGGGTTGAATGGGCTTGGGGGTTAAAAAATGTCTGAACGACCGCTGACCGCTTCCAAATGCTACTACAGTTTTGAAATATACACTACTTCGACTACTTCTTCGTAGTAGAATTTAATATGATCGCTTCCAAATGCTACTACATGTACTGCAAATACACTACTTTGACTACTACTTCGTATATTTGCTGGAGTTTAATTCAATAAATAAAGATGTAATTTATGGAAATAGAAGTTATTAATAGAAAACAATACCAGGGTTTGCTGTTTGTTTATTTTTCCTAATAAACAAACACAAACAAACAGTTCGTGAACAGATGTGTTCATGAACAAATGACGTCATCAGCTTAAAATAAATAAACAAACAACGAACAGTTCACGAACGTTCATGAACTGTTCATGAACAACTCAAATTAATTAATAGATCACGTATTTCGTGGCAAGGAAAGCTCATTTAGAAGCGATACAGACATTTGTGTTGTGTTTTTATTATAAGAAAACTGTTTAAAGTTCCTCCACAAACATGGTAGACTAGACAAGCGCATCAGTGTAGCAGATGTAGGCTGACTCACGGTTGTCGACAGTTACTCCGCCACATACGAATAACTGGGACGTCAGCGTAAATAGTTCAGCGAAATAGTTCACCTTCAACATGGGGTTTTTAACTGAAATAGCAGTTTTGTAGCCCGTGTTGAGAAATCCCTATCTGCAACTGTTCTTGTCTGAAAAGACTCTCCAGCCGAAGATATTTGACTTTTTGGCGAAGAAATGCGGCGCATATATGATATACCGTACCATCTGAAAGTGCCAGCACTGTATGGAGCATGCGCAGACCAATAACGCACACCATAAACTTAACCCGCGCACTGCAGGGGGGGTTGATTTCCGCCCCCCTCAGGTTTTTCAAAGATAGCGAAAAAACGGCGGCGCGCAGCGCCGCCGAGTTTTGGCACACCTGTTAGGACATCAATTGCGCACACTTTAAAAAATATAACCTCGGGTCATCTCAGGTCAGGTTACCAGACCAGGCCAAGTGACCCCACCTCCAAAAACGTTTGCAGTTGTGCCAAAGCCAGAGTTTTTCACCGATCAAATTGAAACTTACAGGATGTCATGAGGGCATAAGTACTTACTATTCGTTTATCTCGGAATTTTGATATCGGTGACTTAAGGTCAGGTCAATTTCTTAACCTCTCCATAATAAGTCAATAGGGAAATATACAAATGCTTCCTATTTCAAGGATATGCATGATATTAGTCCAATTACTTCTGGATCATGTTATTATAGGATATTCTTGATGATCCAAGTGTAATTTTTGTTCAGTGACCCCTATTGGGTCATTTGAGGTCATGCGAGGTCACCATCACTTTTTTGTCAATAACTCTCGACATAATGAAGATAAAGAAGTAAAAAAGACAGCAACGTGTTTGTCTCGTCGAGATACGTCTTCCCATATACAACATGCCCTACTTGGGTCACCACTTGACCTTGACCTGAGGTCAAATTGTTAAGTTGACTTAACAAGGTCACCATGTATATCATGTATATCATTTAAAGCGCCTTGACAAGATAAACACAATGGCGTCAACCGTTTTTCGTTATATTGTTTAAGTAAAAAGTTAATAGGAAAAAACGATTTAGCAAAAAAACGGGATTTTTCTTTCTTTTTGACCTCTGGAGCCTCAAATATTGACCTGAGATCAAATCTGAGGACACCTTAGCGATTGCAAATTTCACTGGCTGGCGTTTTCTTTTTCCGTTTGTGTCTAACGAGCATCGTTTCTGAGATATATGGGAATTTCTGGAGCGATGTCCTAAAACAGGAAAAACTGGAATATTTGACCTTTGATGACCTTTGGTGACCTCAATTTTGACCTGACCTAAAAGAACACTGAATACTTTCGATAGAACATGTATCAAGCTATCAAATACCCTTTTCCGCTTCTCGCTACATAGCGTAGTTTTCGAGATTTCAGGGGGGGGGGGCGGAAATCACCCCCCCTGCAGTTGGTGTTCGGCGCAAAGCCCCTGCAGTGCGCGGGTTAATAATGTACGACCTTCTGTCCTGAATTGGCGCGATGTAGGACCATTTTTGAAAAGAAAAAAAGAAACTGTATTAAAAAATAGAATAAAATCCTGTTCTGATAAATATTCCGAAGGTTAACTATTTCCTTCAACCCTCGCCCTACGGGGGGGGGGGCTGACAGCCCCCCCTGAGGTTTTTCTTGAATAACTTTCGACACATGGGGTGCACCTTGCTGACATTTTTGGTAGCTGAGTTTACAACAATTATACGTAGCCTGTAAAAATGTAATTGAAATGGATCAAGAAGTTTTGGAGATAATAATGTTTTGATGACGTCATGTTGGTAAAAAATAGAAATATTGGAAAAATCGTAGAAAACAGAGTTTTAAAGCAAACTGCAAACGCAATTCACCAAAGATGCATAATGGCAATCTTTTATTTTCAATTTGTTTGGTTTTTGACCCTTTAAAAAAAAAAAAAAAAAATTGGGAACAATCCCCACAAAATCAAAATTTTCGAAGATATTATAAAAACCGGAATATTGTGAGAGAACTGAGTATGGGCAATACCCATACCAAATTTCAAAGCAATATCTTCATTTTTGACTGAGTGATGGCTTCCTAAGTGTAAGAAACTGATGACGTCATTTTTTTAATAACTTTTTATGACATTTTTTGGACAAGATACGAACAAATAATTACCTTTTTTGTATTTCTGAGCCAAAACTTGTCTAGGAACATGCCTTTTTATTTGCATTTATCAATTTCTAATTTTGAGGTTTTCTGAAGAGCAAAATCGCTGTTCTGGACGTGGTAAATCCGAGGTCATTCACTTGACCTGGAAGGTCACCCGTTGACCTGAAACCTAAAAATCGCATACTGTTAGATTCCTCTCATGACAGGCAACATGCTGGTTCTTACCGCATTGCTCTAAGTTGTTTGGTTTGGAAGTTAACAGGGGGCTGTCAGGCCGCCCCCCCCCGTAGGGCGAAGGTGAAAAAAACTCCCGTAGGGCGAGGGTTAACCCTATTTGTAACAGGGGGGGTCGGATTCCGCCCCCCCCCCTCATGTTTTACGCAGATATATCCAGAACGGCTGGGAGCATGCCCATGAAATTTTGGGACTTTTCATACAGTTTTGGGTGGGTTCGGAGGCGACATTTGGCGATAATACGGAAATGCGATCTTCACGGTTTCTTCCTAACTGCCTCAAGTATGAAGGAGTTACATCGGTTTACGGTGATTGCAACAAGTGCAAATTAGTTGATGTTAATTAAATATCATAAAAATTGCATGGCAGAGGCGGTTTCAGGGGCTTGCAAAGGGGGGGGGGGGGGGTTCCAGGAAGTATTCAATGCTTGGCGGGAAGCCAATAGAACGATGTAAGGGGCATTTATAGCTATCAAGATGTAAAAGATAGCTTCTGCTTCCATTCTTTGCATAATTTATTACATATAGAGTTTCAGGGGCGTGTTCAGGCACATGAAAAGGGGGGTGACTGGCATGGTGATGACGATATGCCAGCGATAACGGCGCAATAGACGTTTAGCTTATAATGATATATGCACATATGAGGCCAGAAAAGGGAATAAAGTCATTTTTTTGCAGAGGCGCGCTCAGGAATGGAAGAAAGGGGGTCATATTATTGCAAGGAAACTAAGAGGCATGGGCGTACAATGACATAACATACTGCAGTTTTCGGATGAAACACGCACCACAGGCTACTCTACGAACGATTATACGATAATAGGCGAGTCCAGGTAGGGTAAAAAGGGGGGTAAGCAATGCTAATTGAAGTTGTAAGTGAAATAGTCACTGTTGACTAGTTAGTATCATAATAGCAGATAATATACTTATCATAAGGTCTTGCGCCACCCCAGTTTGGATCCTGGATACGCCTATGATGAAGTACAACATGCAAAAAGGAACTATCTACGATCAGTAACATATTTATAGTTCTGGGTAGCAACTTGTCTGCGGTTAATATTTGTTTCCAATTTTACCTCCCTTTTTCACTAACCTGGTACCGCCTATGGCAAAAATATGATTTATAACTGTTTTGTCTAATGTCACAATCACATACCATTTCATTTATAAAAAACAACATCAAAAAATGTTTTATTACGCATTTACTTCACCCCCATATTGAGTGACCTGCACACGCCTATGATTTTTTGAATTTTCAAACGTCACCGTCATATATCAATTTCCAATTCAATCTCTATCGATTCTTATTAGTTGTGTTAAAATCGGTCGATACACATGAAAGCTATGTTGGATCAAAAATACCACTAAAATTTGCAGTTTTTGCCCCCTATCCAAAATGTAGATTTGTTAGTATTTAGAAATGTAGATCGTGTTGAGGGGAACCAAACACCGTTTCATTTTTGAAAATCGGACGGGTAGATCTCGATATCTCCGGGGGCGGAATCCCCCCCCCCCTGTTACAAATAGGGGTAACCAGAGGCTTACAAATAGGGTTAAAGGCGATTATTCCCATGCTACGATCAAAGGCCTATCGATTGAGTCTGAAAAATACGGGAGCATTACCTAGTCCTCTTGGTTTCGACGCTCGTGGTGATTGAGTTTCACAATACATGCCTTCTTGAAAACTTTTATTTTGTCTCAAATAATTATTTAATTACCGAGCGGGCGCGCAGCGCCCGTGAGGTTTCTCGTCAACTTACTAGACACATTTGCATTTGACCAGGCCTGTAAGCATCGGCCCGTTTGCATTTGACCCGGTCTAACGTAAGCAATACGATTGGCTGCTATTTTTATGAGCCCGAGACCACATTAATAGTACTATTTTTAGTCGTTTCATACCAAAATAGTGAGCATGCTCCAAATAATTGAAGATGGGACAGCGAAATGTGAACTCAAATACTAAACAACTAAGTAATGTATATTTGTTCATGAACAGTTCATGAACGTTCGTGAACTGTTCATGAACAGCCATTTTGTCGTGAACAGATGACCTTGATAATGAAATTCGTAAACAATCAAATAAACAAACATTGTTCATGAACTGTTCACGAACACTTATACAAACAGCGAACCCTGAACAATACCTTTAGTTTATAATAGACAAAACAATTGCGATAAAAATTATATCTTGTCTAATTCATTTGGGCGTTACATTCCTTACTGTTCTACCCGTTGTTCTATTACCCTGGGTCCAACATGCGATCCAGCTCTTACTTCTTCTTCGCCATGGTTGCCTCGGCTGCAGCCTCAGTCATGGGCGCCCCGAGCACAGTCAGCTCGGCGTCCGTCAAAACACAGACGCGCGGGAGCGGCTGGTGGATCTCGCCGACGGCGGAGGTCCTCCGCTCCTCTGAGATGCTGGGAGGCAGGATAATTTCGCACTTGGCTGGATTTATGTCGAGGCCGATTCTAGCCATGCCGGAGATCAGTTGCTGCAGATCAGAGCAGATGGTGCTGACCTCTCCACCGATGGTGCCGTCATCGAGATACCAGCAGTTGAAGGGCGCGGTCACAGCGCTAGCCACTTGGTGCACGGCTAGTGAGAAGACTGCCGGCCCACTGGGGTCACCCAGCTGGAGACCAGTGGTAGAGGTGATTGCAGAGGTGCCGCAGAAGAGCGGCGTCGGCTCGCTTTACGCCTGCCATAGAAGGCGGTATACAGATGGCGCGCTCTCCCGTGCTCGGCTCAGGAAGTGATCGCGGCGAACCGTATTGAAGGCATTTTTCATATCAATTTTAACGATCGCGCACTCCTGACCAAGGGAACGGCTAAAAGCCCGTGTCGCGTGCGCCGCGGCCTCACATCCCCCAGACGTGCCGTATCCCAGCTGTATGAGTCTCAGCTGCCCACCCAGCTCAGCCCGGAAGGGCCTCAGGGCGAGCTTGGTCGCCAGCCGGCGGTAGGTGCAGCCGACGGCGATTGGCCTTACGCCGCCGTCCAGCTTACGCAGTGCCGTCAGGGCGGCTCGAGCCGAGCGAGGCACCTCGCCACTGAGCGACAGGTTGACGAGGGCTGTGAGGGCAGCGGTCAACCGCGCGCCGGCTTCTCCCGCCAACCGGCTGGTCAGGTCCTTCAGGTGGGCCGGTCGCAGGCCGTCCAGTCCTGCGCTGGAGCCGGTGTCGAAGGAAGTTATGGACGTCTTCACTTCGGCTTCGGTAGCTAGGCAGGGCTGAGTCGTCCCGTCTGGCGGAGGCGGCAGGGCCAGGTCAGCTGGAGCGGTTGGCTGCTTGAGCTTCGGG
>JAXIVJ010011938.1:0-7500 GCA_036785665.1 Chirona hameri | reverse complement strand
AAGTTTGACGTTGATGTCTATTATAGTTTTGAAATTATTGAGAAAATCCGGGAGGGGGGCTGATCTGCTCCCCCCCCCCCAGCGGGGTGCGGGTTAAGTGTCACCGGGGCTGCTTGAATTGCATCAGGTGCGCTCTTTTGTCTATCATTGAAAGAAAGGGATACATACAAACTTCAAATTCAATCACTCGAGAGAAGAAGAAAAACTTCTGTTTTCATGAAGTTTTCTCCTAACATCATTGTTTTTCGCGTTCAGTGCAGGGAACGTGCGGGGGGGGGGGGCATACTTGTATTGAATGCCCCTCTAAGATTCCTGTGGAAGGGGGGGGGGGGGGTATGTATCCCTGATGCCCCCCTGGATCCGCCAGTGCCAGCAATAACCACCAAGGAGAGCCTCTGCCAGACACTTACCTAATATAATTCATTTTCCCATTTTCCAAATTTGTATAAGTAATTACGAAAGTTGTCATGCCGCGAAGCGGCGCGAAATTTTCCGGTAGGGCTGCTTGAATGGCATCAGGTGCGCTGTTTTCTCTATCATTAAAAAAGGGAGACATACAAGCTTCAAATTCAATCACTCGAGATAAAAATACTAACGTTTTCATGAAGTTTTCTCATAGGATCATTGTTTTTCACGTTCAGTGCAGGGAACGCGCGGGGAGGGAGGGGGTGGGGGTGGCATACTTGTATTGAATGCCCCTCTCAGATTCCTGTGGAGGGGGGGGGGGGGGGGGGGAATTTTCGCTGATGCTCCTTGGACCCGCCAGTGCCAGCAATTATCGCCAAGGAGAGCCTCTGCCAGACACTTACCTAATGGAATTCATTTTCCCATTTTCCAAATTTGTATAAGTTCTTGCGAAAGTTGTGTTATGCCGCGAAGCGGCGCGAAAGTTTCCGGTTTTTACAGTGGATAGCTGGATTTTGACTGCTGGAAAGACGATTTTACGATAAATTGGGAACGCGCGGGGGGGGGGGGGGGCATACTTGTATTGAATTCCCCCCCCTCCCAGATTCCTGCGGGGGGAGGGCATTTGCCCCTGATGCCCCCCCCCCTGGATCCGCCAGTAGTCTTTCGGACGTTTTTTTTCTTCTCGCGCGTCGCTACCTCTTTTTGTTCTCGAGATATAGACGGGTTTTGGTATGGACACCCATTTATGGCCTAAATTTTACCTTTGTTGACCTCTGGTGACCTCAATGACCTAAATGACCTGACCTAAAATAATGACTTAGTACATTCATTGGACCTTGTTTGTTTCGAGCTATCTAACCTGTTTCTGTTTGTCGCTATACGTTGCATGACTTTTGAAATATTGTAGGGGCGGGTATCCACCCCCGTCGGTTCGAACTTGGTGCGAACCCCGTCTGTGCGTGGGTTAACCATTTTAGATGCACGCACAAGGCACCTTGAAGGTCCCAGCAGCAACACAATCAATAAGAGGCAACGCGGAACGTCTGGCCCTCAACATTTTACGTTGTCCCGATTGCTCACGTTTGTGACATATTACATTGGAAACACATAAATTCGAGGTAATTCACAGTCACTAATGTGTAGACTATGGAGTGCGGAGGGGCTTTACGCGAAACGATCCGTCGTAAGTTTAGAAAGACAACTTCAGAAAATAGCAACGTATAAAACTTCCATTGAAAATGTTAAAGGGAATAGGTCACCTTGAAAGTTGTCTTGAAGTTCAACCATTAGGTGCATCTTGAGCTCAAAACTATGAATATGACTTTGGTTTGGACAACTGATGGATATATGTGGAGAAAGAAGTAAGTTTCTCTTTCTATTTCACGAGAAATCGTACGATAGCAGCTGGCGTTCTGGCCCCGCTCCGCCTGACGCCAAGTACAGTCTCTGACAAGGGGCCGCCGCGCCGCCCGGACGGCTGAGCGGATATTAACGAGGCGTCGTGACCAGAGACTACGTGCCAGAGAGTGTACCTGCCTCCGGCGGCGGCGGCGGCGAGCGTTCATTCCCCGTCCGTGGCCCGGAACAGCGGGATTGAAATCGGGCCCACTAGTCCTGTGTCGAAATTACTTAACGTAGAGAGGTAATTCTTTCACCACAAATCATTTTTAGATCTGCTCTACAAATCTGCTATCTCAGTCCAAAACCCCATGTTAAAGGTGAACTATTCCCTTTAAGCGCTCACGGGATTTTCAAGTAGCTTGTCTTAGTGTATGGCCACTGGCAGATCCAGCAGGGGGGGGGGGGGGGGCAAGCTGGCATGCCCCAAACCGCCCAAATTCGCCCAAAATTTTACATATTTTCTGATTTAATAAGACAAATTAACCCGCGCCCCGCTGGGGTATTCGGTCGAACACGCTGGGGGAGGGGCATATTCTGCCCCTTCGTTATATTCCGAACCAATAACCGCAGCGAGACGCGCAAGGCCGTAATTGAAAGCTCTCAATGAGCCGCATCTAACGTTTATGAGACATTTTCAGAATAAGGTCACATCTCAGGACACGGCCAGGTCAAAAGTCAAAATTAAGGTATTTTAGTTTTTGAACCATACTTTCCATCCAAAGCCTTAGATTGAGACTATTATCGCACACAGTACTCTCAAAGATATAATACATCTCCCGCATTAGGAAGAAGGGAAATTGTAAGCAAAGGTTAAGGTCAAGATCAGGTCACAAAAGGTCACTTTTGGCAAGAGGTCTACGAAGGTTATTTTACACGTAGAATTTGATAGTAGCATCCATGTTCACAACCTGACACCATATATGGTCAAGGTCAGGTCACATATGGTCAAAATTTGAAATTTATTCATCTAAATTAAAAAAAGCGTGTCTCTAGACCAGTTTTGTCTCGGAAAAACAGTGGTGGCATTTATTTGTCTGTATCTGGTCAATAAAAAAACGTAACTTAAAAAAATTACGTCATGAGTTACTTATGCTTACGGAGCCATAAGTCAATTAAGATATTGTTTTGAAATTTTGTTTGGGTATCGTCCATACCTGGTTCACTCAGATATATTCCGTTTTTCATATCTTCAAGAAAGAAAAAAATGTGAAAAGTTTTCTGGAAAATTATATATTTGTATTTTTAGGGGTCAAAAACCCAAACTTTCGCAAATCTGAGATAGTAGTTTTGAAGAGAATGCCATTTCCTTTCTTTTGACGTTTTTCATTTACAATCTGCTTCAAAACTCGATTTTCTACCATTTGTAAAACATTTATCGTTTTTCGACCAAAAATGGCGTGACATGACGTCATTAAAACGTCATGATCTCCCAAAGTGCTACATCAATTTCATTGAACTTTTGTAGAAAGACGTAGAATCAATGCAGCATAAGGTACTGTAAGTTGTACGTCGATACCTATCATATGAGTTGGGCTGAGGGGCCGAGGCCTTCTCCCTTTGGGCCGAGGGGCCCTTCGGACCTCTCGACCCAATGGGGGGGGGGAGGGGCACGTGCCCCCTGTGCCCCCCCTGGCTGCGCCCCTGGTACACACACATCACAGTCACTCATTGCAACAAGAGAGGCTTTGCGGCTCGCTTGAATGCTGCCGGTTCCATCTCCCTCACGTCCTCAGGCAGCGCGTTCAGCAGTGATGACGCGCGGTAAGCAAAGGAGGTCCAGCCGCCGTTTTCATGGCAGGCGGGCGCAGGTTCCGGTCCTGTCGCGTAGCACGCTCACAGGTCCGCGCGTTGGCGTAGGTACGGAATAAGGTGGCGAGATCCGCAGGTTCACTCAGAAAACATGCTTTGTGAGCGACGATCACCGTTTGCAGATCACACATCTGACGAGGCGTTTGGAGGTTTAGGTCATCCCGCGCGCGAGACACGTGATCGTACTTTCTAAGTCCAGTAACGACTCTTGTGGCAAAATTCACGATTTTCATCAGCCTGGTGTCGTTGGCAGCCGAACCATTACCATAAACAGAGATGCAGTACCTCACGCGCGAGATGACCAGACCGCGCACAATAGTCAACATCACGCGCTGCGGGAGGAAGTGCCTCAGGTGGCGGAGACCGATCAGAAGGCCGACACACTTACGTACTACGTCACCGACATGTGCGTCCCAGCTAAGGTGGCGGTCAAACAGTACACCTAAGTTTTTAACACACGGGCTCTCCTGAATGGTCTCGCCACTGACCCGCACGCTGACAGGTGAGAGGTCGCTGGTGTTCTGCCGGGTGCCAAGGAGAAGGATTTCAGATTTGGATGTGTTGAGTTTAAGTCCGTGTGCATGGGACCACGATGATAAGGAGGACAGTGTAGTCTCCATGCGAAGGATGATGCTAGGAAGGTTGCGTTTGACGTCGGATATAAGGACTTGGGTATCGTCAGCGTACTGAGTAACATGAGCGTCCGGCGCGTGCAGGCTGAGGTCGTTGGCAAAAATGGTGAATAACAGGGGACCAAGGGCTGATCCCTGGAAGACTCCCATGGTATTAGGAAGAGGCTTAGAAATCACTCTGTCACCAGAAGAAGAAGAGATGCAAACTGACTGAGTGTGACCGATTAAATAGGATGAAAACCAGGCCGGGTCAATGCCATAGAGTTGGAGTTTGGAAAGAAGCTGGGAATGAGGAATAACGTCGAAGCATTTACTAAGGTCCAGGAGGCACAAGAGGGAGACCTGCCCACGGTCCATGTTGGAAAAGATGCGGTTAGTGATGGAGAGCAGAGTTGTTTCTGTGGAATGGCGGGGACGAAAACCATGTTGAGACGGGGAGAGGAGATGATTGTCTGACATGTAAGCAGAGAGCTGGCGCTGCACCACACGCTCGACAATCTTTGCCATGATGGGGACTATTGAAATAGGTCGGTAGTTAGAGACTAAGGTTGGTTCACCGGATTTGAAGATGGGATGAACCAGAGAGTGCTTTCAAGAATCGGGAAAGTCTGATGAGGTAAGGCAGATATTGACAGTATGGAGAAGGGCAAGACCGATGGCGTCAAAACAGAGGAGTAGGATGCGAATACAAATACCGTCAGGTCCACACGCACCAGAACGCTTCATGGAGAACACTACCTCCCGCAGCTCGGCCAGAGTCACCCCAGCGACCCGAAAACCACAAGCACCAATCCGAGGTAGGCGGCACGGAACGTCGGGCGGCACCCCGAGACCAGCCAGGCCAGCCGCGACACTTGGACCGACATTAACAAAATAATCATTCACTTCATCCGGTGTGGCAACAGGAAGGTCGGCAGTGCTGCTCCGTTTACCCGCGATTAACGAGCGGACAGTGCGGTACAGAGAACTGCTCCCCTGAGCTCGCAGTCTCTATGTCCGCCCGGCAATCGCGCCTGATCGCCGACCTGACCCGGGCCCATCTCAAGCTGTTTGGTAGCCGTGACGTCACCATGGCCATAGAATCGCGCCCGCCCGTAAGCGTCACATGTTAAAAGGTCCGGTGGAACCACCCCATAAACGTCTTCATTTTTTATATTGTTATTCATATTTAGGCTTGTTCGAATCAGCATTAAATTATGTCTACGATAGTGACACACGATTTATTTCGAACATAACCAAACTCTCTCACCACGAGCGGAAAGCAAACCATGTTCCTCAGCGCCCGCTCTCCTGCGCCGCCGGCCGGACGCCCCGTGCGGTATTCCCTAGTCAGGGACTGTACCTGAGGGGGCCGGGACGCAACGCCAAACACTGTACCGGAGGGAGCGATCAGCTGCTTATTATGAGGGACGCAGCTACTAAATACCACGGATAATGCGATGGTAGTTGAATAGTAAGAATACCATTATCTTCAGTGTTGTTTTATAAACCACTGTTAGGGCCAGGGTCCAAGGGCGCAGGAACTATGTTCAAGTTGGGGGGGGGGGGCGGAGACATTCTGAAGTCGATTCTTTCCATGCAACGCCCATAGGCGTAATGTTAAAATCCAAAATATGGGGGGGGGCTGCCCCCCTGTTCCTACGCCTATGCCAGGGTCCTACCAATAATTTCGCTGAACATGTGTGATGTCATGTGACATTAAGCAACATGTATCCGAACATTTACTGTTATCGCTACATGGCTGCATGCCTTCCAGACTGGTTATCGAGTAAACTTTTTTTTTAGAACGATTCAATCACGATTCGGTTTGGCACATGAAATGATTCAATCACCGTTTGATTCACGGATAACAATTTTGTGAAATTATCCTTTCCGATTCATTGAATCAAACCATATTTTGAGCAATTCTCGTTTGATTCACCATTGAAACAATATTGAACACTATTTGGATTCAATCAGCCTTGCTTCCTTGCTTACTTTGTTCAGTCACGATTCATGAATCAGAAGATCCAGTAGAAAATCGATTATTTTTATTCAAGGAATTTTGTGTGAACGATTCCAATCGTTATCAGTCTGAAATCTGATGACCTCCGTACCTCATCAAAGGAGCGTAAATATCGGAGCTTATTAAAAAAAAAACAGCGACAGAAAGTCATTTGACAAGCGGTGTCATACCACAAACCGTTTGGAAATGCGCCACTAAGCGATAAATGCTGATTTGAAGGTGGCGCCGTTATTGTTGTCCGGTTTGCGATTTGCATTCAGCTGGCTACAGGTATAAATTATTTATAATGTTGCCTTATCATGTACAAATATTCAATATAAACGTTTTTTGATTGATCAATTATTTTTAAAATTAATATTATGAAATACAAACAAGTTTCGTTAACGGGAAAATAAATAAATGAAAAATGATTTACACCATATCTAGCTTATACTAGATATGATTGAATGTATCCTAACAATTCTACCAGATTCTCTAAGTTCTACTGGAATCTGGTTCCTACCAAATACCAGATGCTAGTTCCATATGTGACGTAGCCATGGCCATCAGACAAACTTGAGTATACCCAGTATGAAGGTACCCTGACCTGACCCTCCTGTCTAGTTCTCGGAAGGCCGGCGATCTCCCCTCACGGCGCAGCACGCCCCTCCGCTGTGACATTAGGTCCAGGGTCGCCGGGGTGACAGCTGGCGCACAAGGGTTCCAAACAGACATAAGTTTCATAGGAGCATGTTTGTCGAATACCGGCAAGAGACAGTGAGTAAAATGAGACCACATTCCAGCGACAGAAGGGCAACTAAACACACCTGACCAGTCAACGAGATGCAAATCACGGAGCAAACAAACATGAATGATGCGTTTTAAAAGGCGTGTACGAATACGGGACGGCTTCCTGCGACATTTTGGAAAACTTAAAAGCGCACGAATGAAATAATGAGGGCTAAAAGCACATTTAAAAGCTCTTACACGCTGGACGACGTCACTAGAATTACAAATCACCACGTCTAAAAGTGATCCAGATGAGTAAGTAGGTTGCGTCACAAACTGATGTAAGGTAAACGATTGCAGCATCTCGATCAGGCGGTCCTTGCTAGTATTGGCTGATGTGTCGAGTAAGTTGCAGTTCAGGTCACCCATAATAAGCACAGGTCCGGGGTGTCGCAGTAAAGCCCGTTGAAGCTGCATCTCCAGCTCGTTGTAGTCTGCTTGCAGGGCCGACACCGTACGCCGCGGGGGCCGGTAGAC
>JAXIVJ010011937.1:5000-41883 GCA_036785665.1 Chirona hameri | reverse complement strand
ACACATATACACATATACACATATACACATATACACATATACACATATACACATATACACATATACACATATATCACATATACACATATACACATATACACATATACACATATACACATATACACATATACACATATACACATATACACATATACACATATACACATATACACATATACACATATACACATATACACATATACACATATACACATATACACATATACACATATACACATATACACATATACACATATACACATATACACATATACACATATACACATATACACATATACACATATACACATATACACATATACACATATACACATATACACATATACACATATATACACATATACACATATACACATATACACATATACACATATACACATATACACTATCACATATACACATATACACATATACACATATACACATATACACATTACACATACCCATACACACATACACACATACACACATACACACATACACACATACACACATACACACATACACACATACTACACATACACACATACACACATACACACATACACACATACACATCATACACACATACACACATACACACCATACACATACATACACATATACACATATATACATATATACATATATACATATATACATATATCACATATATACATATATACATATATACATATATACATATATACATATATACATATATACATATATACATATATACATATATACATATATACATATATACATATATACATATATACATATATACATATATACATATATACATATATACATATATACATATATACATATATACATATATACATATATACATATATACATATATACATATATACATATATACATATATACATATATACATATATACATATATACATATATACATATATACATATATACATATATACATATATACATATATACATATATACATATATACATATATACATATATACATATATACATATATACATATATACATATATACATATATACATATATACATATATACATATATACATATATACATATATACATATATACATATATACATATATACATATATACATATATACATATATACATATATACATATATACATATATACATATATACATATATACATATATACATATATACATATATACATATATACATATATACATATATACATATATACATATATACATATATACATATATACATATATACATATATACATATATACATATATACATATATACATATATACATATATACATATATACATATATACATATATACATATATACATATATACATATATACATATATACATATATACATATATACATATATACATATATACATATATACATATATACATATATACATATATACATATATACATATATACATATATACATATATATATATATATATATATATATATATATATATATACATATATACATATATACATATATATATATATATATATATATATATATATATATATATATATATATATATATATATATATATATATATATATATATATATATATATATATATATATATATATATATATATATATATATATATATATATATATATATATATATATATATATATATATATATATATATATATATATATATATATATATATATATATATATATATATATATATATATATATATATATATATATATATATATATATATATATATATATATATATATATATATATATATATATATATATATATATATATATATATATATATATATATATATATATATATATATATATATATATATATATATATATATATATATATATATATATATATATATATATATATATATATATATATATATATATATATATATATATATATATATATATATATATATATATATATATATATATATATATATATATATATATATATATATATATATATATATATATATATATATATATATATATATATATATATATATATATATATATATATATATATATATATATATATATATATATATATATATATATATATATATATATATATATATATATATATATATATATATATATATATATATATATATATATATATATATATATATATATATATATATATATATATATATATATATATATATATATATATATATATATATATATATATATATATATATATATATATATATATATATATATATATATATATATATATATATATATATATATATATATATATATATATATATATATATATATATATATATATATATATATATATATATATATATATATATATTATATATATATATATATATATATATATATATATATATATATATATATATATATATATATATATATATATATATATATATATATATATATATATATATATATATATATATATATATATATATATATATATATATATATATATATATATATATATATATATATATATATATATATATATATATATATATATATATATATATATATATATATATATATATATATATATATATATATATATATATAATATTATATATAATAACATGATAAAGTATAGACAAACAACAACAGTGTCTAAACAGCAACAGTACAGTATAGATAATCATGAAGTCGAATAGCAACAGTGACTAAACAGCAACAGTACAGTATATATAACATGATAAAGTACTGACGGAATAACAAACAACAGTGAGGAAACAGCAACAGTGACTAAATAGCAACAGTACAGTATATATAACATGATAAAGTACTGACGGAATAACAAACAACAGTGAGGAAACAGCAACAGTGACTAAACAGCAACAGTACAGTATATATAACATGATAAAGTACTGACGGAATAACAAACAACAGTGACTAAACAGCAACAGTACAGTATATATAACATGATAAAGTACTGACGGAATAACAAACAACAGTGACTAAATAGCAACAGTGACTAAACAGCAACAGTACAGTATATATAACATGATAAAGTACTGACGGAATAACAAACAACAGTGAGGAAACAGCAACAGTGACTAAATAGCAACAGTACAGTATATATAACATGATAAAGTACTGACGGAATAACAAACAACAGTGAGGAAACAGCAACAGTACAGTATATATAACATGATAAAGTACTGACGGAATAACAAACAACAGTGCAGCAATAGCAACAGTGACTAAACAGCAACAGTACAGTATATATAACATGATAAAGTACTGACGGAATAACAAACAACAGTGAGGAAACAGCAACAGTGACTAAATAGCAACAGTACAGTATATATAACATGATAAAGTACTGACGGAATAACAAACAACAGTGAGGAAACAGCAACAGTGACTAAATAGCAACAGTACAGTATATATAACATGATAAAGTACTGACGGAATAACAAACAACAGTGAGGAAACAGCAACAGTGACTAAATAGCAACAGTACAGTATATATAACATGATAAAGTACTGACGGAATAACAAACAACAGTGAGGAAACAGCAACAGTGACTAAATAGCAACAGTACAGTATATATAACATGATAAAGTACTGACGGAATAACAAACAACAGTGAGGAAACAGCAACAGTGATTAAACAGCAACAGTACAGTATATATAACATGATAAAGTACTGACGGAATAACAAACAACAGTGATGAAACAGCAACAGTACAGTATATATAACATGATAAAGTACTGACGGAATAACAAACAAGAGTGATTAAACAGCAACAGTACAGTATATATAACATGATAAAGTACTGACGGAATAACAAACAACAGTGATGAAACAGCAACAGTACAGTATATATAACATGATAAAGTACTGACGAAATAACAAACAACAGTGAGGAAACAGCAACAGTGACTAAATAGCAACAGTACAGTATATATAACATGATAAAGTACTGATGGAATAACAAACAACAGTGAGGAAACAGCAACAGTGACTAAATAGCAACAGTACAGTATATATAACATGATAAAGTACTGACGGAATAACAAACAACAGTGAGGAAACAGCAACAGTGACTAAATAGCAACAGTACAGTATATATAACATGATAAAGTACTGACGGAATAACAAACAACAGTGAGGAAACAGCAACAGTGACTAAATAGCAACAGTACAGTATATATAACATGATAAAGTACTGACGGAATAACAAACAACAGTGAGGAAACAGCAACAGTGACTAAATAGCAACAGTACAGTATATATAACATGATAAAGTACTGACGGAATAACAAACAACAGTGACTAAACAGCAACAGTACAGTATATATAACATGATAAAGTACTGACGGAATAACAAACAACAGTGAGGAAACAGCAACAGTGACTAAATAGCAACAGTACAGTATATATAACATGATAAAGTACTGACGGAATAACAAACAACAGTGAGGAAACAGCAACAGTGACTAAACAGCAACAGTACAGTATATATAACATGATAAAGTACTGACGGAATAACAAACAACAGTGACTAAACAGCAACAGTACAGTATATATAACATGATAAAGTACTGACGGAATAACAAACAACAGTGACTAAATAGCAACAGTGACTAAACAGCAACAGTACAGTATATATAACATGATAAAGTACTGACGGAATAACAAACAACAGTGAGGAAACAGCAACAGTGACTAAATAGCAACAGTACAGTATATATAACATGATAAAGTACTGACGGAATAACAAACAACAGTGAGGAAACAGCAATAGTACAGTATATATAACATGATAAAGTACTGACGGAATAACAAACAACAGTGCAGCAATAGCAACAGTGACTAAATAGCAACAGTACAGTATATATAACATGATAAAGTACTGACGGAATAACAAACAACAGTGAGGAAACAGCAACAGTGATTAAACAGCAACAGTACAGTATATATAACATGATAAAGTACTGACGGAATAACAAACAACAGTGATGAAACAGCAACAGTACAGTATATATAACATGATAAAGTACTGACGGAATAACAAACAACAGTGATTAAACAGCAACAGTACAGTATATATAACATGATAAAGTACTGACGGAATAACAAACAACAGTGAGGAAACAGCAACAGTACAGTATATATAACATGATAAAGTACTGACGGAATAACAAACAACAGTGAGGAAACAGCAACAGTACAGTATATATAACATGATAAAGTACTGACGGAATAACAAACAACAGTGAGGAAACAGCAACAGTGACTAAATAGCAACAGTACAGTATATATAACATGATAAAGTACTGATGGAATAACAAACAACAGTGAGGAAACAGCAACAGTGACTAAATAGCAACAGTACAGTATATATAACATGATAAAGTACTGACGGAATAACAAACAACAGTGAGGAAACAGCAACAGTGACTAAATAGCAACAGTACAGTATATATAACATGATAAAGTACTGACTGAATAACAAACAACAGTGACTAAACAGCAACAGTACAGTATATATAACATGATAAAGTACTGACGGAATAACAAACAACAGTGAGGAAACAGCAACAGTGACTAAATAGCAACAGTACAGTATATATAACATGATAAAGTACTGACGGAATAACAAACAACAGTGACTAAATAGCAACAGTACAGTATATATAACATGATAAAGTACTGACGGAATAACAAACAACAGTGAGGAAACAGCAACAGTACAGTATATATAACATGATAAAGTACTGACGGAATAACAAACAACAGTGAGGAAACAGCAACAGTGACTAAATAGCAACAGTACAGTATATATAACATGATAAAGTACTGACGGAATAACAAACAACAGTGAGGAAACAGCAACAGTGACTAAATAGCAACAGTACAGTATATATAACATGATAAAGTACTGACGGAATAACAAACAACAGTGACTAAACAGCAACAGTACAGTATATATAACATGATAAAGTACTGACGGAATAACAAACAACAGTGAGGAAACAGCAACAGTACAATATAGGAACGGGATAAAAAAGGAAGGCATGACGAGCAACAGAGTAGAAACAGGAACATTACAGCCTTTACAGGTATACCAATAAGTCATCCCTTTCAACTGGTGGAATAACGAGCAACAGTACAAGTACAAATAATTACTTATATTTATAATGAATTATGTGCAAATAATATAATTACATTTGCATACCTAAGTATCTACTTTCCTAAGTATCTACACCTAAGTATCTACTTTCAAGCTTACTTGTCATTTGCTTGATCCTGTTAAGCAAATGACAACAACAATTTCAATACAAAATGTAGTTGATAACTGTACATTGTTACAATTATGTAGATACACTATTCGTTGTATTATTGGGACATTTGGCATAGAACTTCTCCAGCAATAAATTACTGTCACACTACTGCGCTATTTCTACTTATTTACAACTTGGACATGCATCTCGTTGTAACCGAAGCGTTGAATGTCGATAACGCTACATAGTACATAGTTTCTAACGGGCAGAGCTTAAAGCATTCGCTCCGATTTCCTCTAATCCCGGACGGATCCCCCGGACTAACCCGGACGGACGGACGGGTTAAAGCATTCGCTCCGATTTCCTCTAATCCCGGACGGATCCCCCGGACTAACCCGGACGGACGGACGGGTTAAAGCATTCGCTCCGATTTCCTCTAATCCCGGACGGATCCCCGGACTAACCCGGACGGACGGACGGGTTAAAGCATTCGCTCCGATTTCCTCTAATCCCGGACGGATCCCCCGGACTAACCCGGACGGACGAACGGGTTAAAGCATTCGCTCCGATTTCCTCTAATCCCGGACGGATCCCTCGGACTAACCCGGACGGACGGACGGTCGCCGAGCGGATGATAGCGCATATCTTGTCATTCCGCGGCAGAAGTTAGACGCTCATGCATTCCTTTATCGCTGGACGGATACGCTAGAAATCTCCCTGAACGACAGTTCGCTGTTCGCGATGCTGCGATAAATATGTCACATTAATTATTTCGCTGGTGACATACCAAATTTAAGCCAGTGGGTGAAAGTAAAAATAGGAATGTGGAGCATGGTATACGAGTGGATTGTGACATTATTCCTATATCTTGAATGACAAGAGGTTCTTCCAATACAAGCAGAATGACTCAGTGTGCTGCTGGCCGGAGGGGAGCGAGAGCCAGAAGTCAGCTGGTGACAGAAGCCAGTCAAAGGGAAATCAGAGCGTGCAGCTTCACTTTGGATTGACTTTCGCTGACAGCCTCTAAACATGACTGCGCTGTCAGATATGTGTGCATTGCCAATTGCCAGCCGATGAGGTGAACAGCTTACAAATCGAGGAAGCTCGGTAAATCTCGTTAAATCCAAAAATATCCTCAACACAAATTGAATTTGTAATGCTCGAGTGAAAATGGGAGGTAGATCTGAAATGGATGTTTTCGGGGGAAATCACCCGATTCAGTCAGGAACTTCATTTCTAATCCAATCACTGACACTACGTAAGAATCTGTTGCATTCAGCCTTCCTGATTGGAAGATATTCATTTGTACAGAAATTACACAGAAACGGCGCAGTGAAATTTAGTAATTTAATGTATTTCCCAGGTCACAGGAGGCTGATTTAACGCCATTGCCGTCACCGCCAGATACAGACATAGGTACCTATGTCACATAGGATATCCTGCCACCGCCAGATAGGTACCTATGTCACACAGGATATTGGCTAAATATGCCAACCACTGCATAGCTAACGTCCACGTCTGCTACGTGCTAACAGCTGACTGATGCTTCCGCGGATGACAATCATACTGAACGGATGTAGCTGCTTGCTTCAGCAAACATGAAATCTGTTTTACGTCGCTGGCTGCCAGCAGCAGATAAACATCCCTCATTTAAGCAAATTTCAAGAGGTGAAATTCATTGTTTCAAAATACAAATAGTATCCTTAATCCTTAGCATACATATCCTTGTCTTATATCCTTCTTGATTCATGCATTTACGAGTATGACTACAATTTGGCAAACGTCATATGTATTTGGAAACTAGAAATAAACTGCAAAAGGGTCACATCAAGTTTTGAAATGAAATCAAAACAGAGAGAACTGGTAATGTAGTTCTTCAAGGCTTCTAAAATACCGCCAAAATTTACGGATTTACTGGTGCAAAAGTTACGTTACTTTCTGTGCTTGAAGACAGTATGTGCGAAACTGCATGTCTTACCTGACAACTGACTCTGGCGTAGAAATAGACGTTTCTGGAGAGATTATCCACCCCCTGGTAGTCACAGTACGGCTGTAAAGAGGGAAACAGCGTATGTCAGCTTAAATGTCAAATGCAGCGTAAAATATGTGTTCTGATTTTGTAGCAGAACAGAGGTATACATACATAAGCATCACATTTCGAAAAATGGCAACTACTGACAGTCTCACAGTTTCTGGAGGATTACTCTCAAAGATTACCGTGATATACTTTCTGGCGGATTACTCTCAAAGATTACTGTGATATACTTTCTGGCGGATTACTCTCAAAGATTACTGTGATATACTTTCTGGCGGATTACTCTCAAAGATTACTGTGATATACTTTCTGGCGGATTACTCTCAAAGATTACTGTGATATACTTTCTGGCGGATTACTCTCAAAGATTACTGTGATATACTTTCTGGCGGATTACTCTCAAAGATTACTGTAATATACTTTCTGGCGGATTACTCTCAAAGATTACTGTGATGTACTTTCTGGCGGATTACTCTCAAAGATTACTGTGATATACTTCCTGGCGGATTACTCTCAAAGATTACTGTGATATACTTTCTGGCGGATTACTCTCAAAGATTACTGTGATATACTTTCTGGCGGATTACTCTCAAAGATTACTGTGATATACTTTCTGGCGGATTACTCTCAAATATTACTGTGATATACTTTCTGGCGGATTACTCTCAAAGATTACTGTGATATACTTTATGGCGGATTACTCTCAAAGATTACTGTGATATACTTTCTGGCGGATTACTCTTAAAGATTACTGTGATATACTTTCTGGCGGATTACTCTTAAAGATTACTGTGATATACTTTCTGGCGGATTACTCTTAAAGATTACTGTGATATACTTCTGGCGGATTACTCTCAAAGATTACTGTGATATACTTTCTGGCGGATTACTCTCAAAGATTACTGTGATATACTTTCTGGCGGATTACTCTCAAAGATTACTGTGATATACTTTCTGGCAGATTACTCTCAAAGATTACTGTGATATACTTTCTAGCGGATTACTCTCAAAGATTACTGTGATATACTTTCTGGCGGATTACTCTCAAAGATTACTGTGATATACTTTCTGGCGGATTACTCTTAAAGATTACTGTGATATACTTTCTGGCGGATTACTCTAAAAAAATTACTGTGATATACTTTCTGGCGGATTACTCTCAAGGATTACTGTGATATACTTTCTGGCGGATTACTCTCAAAGATTACTGTGATATACTTTCTGGCGGATTACTCTCAAAGATTACTGTGATATACTTTCTGGCGGATTACTCTCAAAGATTACTGTGATATACTTTCTGGCGGATTACTCTCAAAGATTACTGTGATATACTTTCTGGCGGATTACTCTCAAAAATTACTGTGATATACTTTCTGGCGGATTACTCTCAAGGATTACTGTGATATACTTTCTGGCGGATTACTCTCAAAGATTACTGTGATATACTTTCTTTAATTGTGCTCAGCGTTGCGAGGAAAATCATTATGAGTACTATCGACACCATTGACCCTATCCTCAAATATTACTCTAAAAGTTGAAAAATTACAAAATGCACATTATTCCGATATATTTCGAACACAGCTTTTCGTCTGTCGTTAACCCTAAACCTAGTCGCACAATGCAGAAATCGTCTCAATTGCCTTATCTATGCCCACAAAATTCAAATAATGCACTCCGTGACTATTTCATATCAGTTCCCCCTCAGTTCCAATATCCATCTCACGATTCACATCCAATCACAACATGCAATTCATACAGCAGCAAGCAGCTTGGGTTTAGGTATACAACATACATTCTAAAACATCTTACAAGTACCGCGTAGCTATCCACAATACCTAGTGTGGAAGAAGTTGCCATGATGTAGTATTGTCATTAATTTTAGGCCTCGCATCTCGAATGCAAATAGATTCAGCGATCCTCCTATCCGCTTCGTCTCTGCAGACACGCAGGATTCTGGCAGTCAAGGTGGTGTCATTAGGACTCAGTTCCGGATGTTTTTGAGTGACATGGTCCCCGAGTGGTGTATCCGCCTCCCCATTGATTCCACTCCTCCGATGTTCGTTATATCTCAGTCTCACTGGCCTGCTAGTCTCCCCTATGTAAACCTATGGCGGCACCAATCATCCTGCCGTATGACTCGGCACATGCAATGGCAACAAAAAGAGCCGTACTGACGTCACAGATAACCCGAGCGATCCGAATAGGCTCGGACACAGCAGCGAGACACAGAGGGCTCGAGAAGATGAGAAATTTCTTCACTAAGAATGGTTATCCAGAGAAAATGGTCAAGGAGCACATCAGGAGAGAACGAAGGAAGTATGTAACAGTTAGAGACAGAGGAAGAGAGGAGCAAGAACATAGGAGACAACAGAGAAAGGAGAACGCCTACATCAGGCTACCCTTTATCAGCGACAGGGTGGCGGCACAGGTGAAGAGCGTGGCAAGAAGCTCGGGTCTCCCAGTGGAAATAACCTGGACCAACAGCAACACGTTGAAGAAGCGACTCGTCAAGTCACGTCTGAATCCACTACCATGTCCCTCTGGACGTAGGCGCTGCCATTCGTGCCACGCGGGGCTGAAGAAGAAGTGTGGGACTAAAAATATGGTCTATGAATTGACATGTAGTCACTGTGGGGATAATTATATAGGGGAGACTAGCAGGCCAGTGAGGCTGAGATATAACGAACATCGGAGGAGTGGAATCAATGGGGAGGCGGATACACCACTCGGGGACCATGTCACTCAAAAACATCCGGAACTGAGTCCGAATGACACTACCTTGACTGCCAGAATCCTGCGTGTCTGCAGAGACGAAGCGGATAGGAGGATCGCTGAATCTATTTGCATTCGAGATGCAAGGCCTAAAATTAATGACAATACTACATCATGGCAACTTCTTCCACACTAGGTATTGTGGATAGCTACGCGGTACTTGTAGGATGTTTTAGAATGTATGTTGTATGCCTAAACCCAAGCTGCCTGCTGCTGTATGAATTGCATGTTGTGATTGGATGTGAATCGTGAGATGGATATTGGAACTGAGGGGTGGAATATGAAATAGTCACGGAGTGCATTATTTGAATTTTGTGGGCATAGATAAGGCAATTGAGACGATTTCTGCATTGTGCGACTAGGTTTAGGGTTAACGACAGACGAAGAGCTGTGCTCGAAATATATCAGAATAATTTGCATTTTGTAATTTTTCAACTTTTAGAGTAATATTTGAGGATAGGGTCAATGGTGTCGATAGTACTCATAATGATATACTTTCTGGTGGATTACTCTCAAAGATTACTGTGATATACTTTCTGGCGGATTACTCTCAAAGATTACTGTGATATACTTCCTGGCGGATTACTCTCAAAGATTACTGTGATATACTTTCTGGCGGATTACTCTCAAAGATTACTGTGATATACTTTCTGGCGGATTACTCTCAAAGATTACTGTGATATACTTTCTGGCGGATTACTCTCAAAGATTACTGTGATATACTTTCTGGCGGATTACTCTCAAAGATTACTGTGATATACTTTCTGGCGGATTACTCTCAAAGATTACTGTGATATACTTTCTGGCGGATTACTCTCAAAGATTACTGTGTTACTGTGATATACTTTCTGGCGGATTACTCTCAAAGATTACTGTGATATACTTCCTGGCGGATTACTCTAAAAAATTACTGCGATATACTTTCTGGCGGATTACTCTCAAAGATTACTGTGATATACTTTCTGGCGGATTACTCTAAAATATTACTGTGATATACTTTCTGGCGGATTACTCTCAAAGATTACTGTGATATACTTTCTGGTGGATTACTCTCAAAGATTACTGTGATATACTTTCTGGCGGATTACTCTCAAAGATTACTGTGATATACTTTCTGGCGGATTACTCTCAAAGATTACTGTGATATACTTTCTGGCGGATTACTCTCAAAGATTACTGTGCAGCACCATGGTTCAGCGAATGAAAGGAATTGCATTTTACTGTCAATATATGTAGGTCTTTCGCTTAAGGATAGAAGTCTCAGAGTGATGGACAATCAATGGCTTGACCAATGGCATGGCAGTACGATGCAAATGGTACTTACGCTACGGTTCAACGTATATAAAGTATAAATAAATGCAATGTCTGCTTTATACATCACTAACCAATCTCTTTAAGGTTTATATTTTTTCAAGAATTTTCTGGTTAAATCCGGTCTAGTTCGATACGAGTCAAAACATTAATTTTACTACTTTTTCATGACTTTGAGGTCACGGTCCTTTAACGTTTTACTAAGATACTGTATATATACTTCATTAACCTCGCGAACAAAATGAGCCAAGACGTAAACATATATTCGAAACAAATGCTGCTTGAAACATTTGGCGTTGAAACCTTCCACCATAGGATTCGTTGATATGTTGAGAGAAGTTTCTAGAACAACATGCCTGACCAGACACACTGCTCACACACGAACGAAACAAATCGCTGTGACGTCATTTGCGGTCCAGCCAATGAGCGAGCTTGGAGCTTATGCCCTTCAGCCATGAACTTTGCGTGACTAGAGTCGTCAGCATTCAACAAAGCTGGCGCCAGCCCGGCTCAATATATACAGCTGCTTCAACGCAACAGTTGCGGCATGAAATGAAGATATAAATCAGCCTGAAGCGTAGCTGTCGACTGCGAGGTGCCACGCTACCAGCTCAGACTACAATAATCAAAACCGCGTCTGCGTAAATTTGACGCCCTCATGGTCATTCGTTTTAATAAAGACTGCTATTCAAGTCGCTGATAATCAACACAATACAATTAATATATGAATAATTGAAATGTGTGTCCTTTTTGTGAGAAATGGTAAGGTGTCTGATTCCTTGAGAATACGTATGACTGCTACCGGACAAAATACATGATTTCCACTCGATTACTTTAATGGGCAGCTTTAATCATCAGCTGTCTCGAGCCCAACAACAGCCAGCCGCCACCAACCGCCGGGCCTGCCTGCTGCGGCCGCCCGGACCGGACCGGTGGTGGTCCTGGCGGAAGACAACAGGTTCCCTATCTGGCGACAGAGTGTCAGGACCAGTGGTGGCCCGGTGGCGGAGGACAACAGGTTCCCTATCTGGCGTCTATCTGACCGGCAGCCAGCTGTGTCCATCAGAGGAAGACTCTACGTCAGCTGTGCCCATCAGAGGAAAACTCTACGTCAGCTGCGTCCATAAGACGACTTCATACTCCAAACAGGGTAGCGGGCCGACGCCATAGAGCTGCCGGTCTGGTATTTATATAGTATATAGTGTCAGGCGACAGTGTCAGACGTGTCAGACGACAGTGTCAGACGTGTCAGACCCTGTAGTGTCAGACATGTCAGACCCAGTAGTGTCAGACGTGCCAGACCCTGTAGTGGCAGACGTGCCAGACCCTGTAGTGTCAGACATGTCAGACCCTGTGGTGTCAGACGTGCCAGACCTAGTAGTGTCAGACGTGTCAGACGACAGTGTCAGACGTGTCAGACGACAATGTACGACGTGTCAGACCCTGTAGTGTCAGACATGCCAGACCCTGTAGTGTCACATGTCAGACCCTGTAGTGTCAGACATGTCAGACCCAGTAGTGTCAGACGTGCCAGACAGAGTAGTGGCAGACGTGTCAGACCCTGTAGTGTCAGACGTGTCAGACCCTGTAGTGTCAGACGTGCCAGACCCAGTAGTGTCAGACGTGTCAGACGACAGTGTCAGACGTGTCAGACGACAGTGTCAGACGTGTCAGACCCTGTAGTGTCAGACATGCCAGACCCTGTAGTGTCACATGTCAGACCCTGTAGTGTCAGACATGTCGGACCCAGTAGTGTCAGACGTGTCAGACCCTGTAGTGTCAGACGTGTCAGACCCTGTAGTGTCAGACGTGTCAGACGACAGGGTGTCAGACGTGTCAGACCCTGTAGTGTCAGACGTGTCAGACCCTGTAGTGGCAGACGTGTCAGACCCTGTAGTGTCAGACGTGTCAGACGACAGTGTCAGACGTGTCAGACGACAGTGTCAGACGTGTCAGACGACAGTGTCAGACGTGTCAGACGACAGTGTCAGACGTGTCAGACCCAGTAGTGCCATACGTGTCAGACCCAGTAGCGTCAGACGTGTCAGACCCTGTAGTGTCAGACGTGTCAGACCTAGTAGTGTCAGAAATGTCCGACCCTGTAGTGTCAGACATGTCAGACCCAGTAGTGTCAGACGTGTCAGACCCTGTAGTGTCAGACATGTCAGACCCAGTAGTGTCAGACGTGTCAGACCCTGTAGTGGCAGACGTGTCAGACCCAGTAGTGTCAGACGTGTCAGACCCTTTAGTGCCAGACGTGTCAGACCCTGTAGTGGCAGACGTGTCAGACCCAGTAGTGTCAGACGTGTCAGACCCTTTAGTGTCAGACGTGTTACACCCTGTAATGTCAGACGTGTCAGACCCTGTATTGTCAGACGTGTCAGACCCTGTAGTGTCAGACATGTCAGACCCTGTAGTGTCAGACGTGTCAGACCCTGTAGTGTCAGACATGTCAGACCCTGTAGTGTCCGACGTGTCAGACTCAGTAGTGCCAGACGTTACAGACTCTGTAGTGTCCGACGTGTCAGACCCAGTAGTGTGAGACGTGTCAGACCCTGTAGTGTCAGACATGTCAGACCCTGTAGTGTCAGACGTGTCAGACCCTGTAGTGTCAGACGTGTCAGACGTGTCAGACCCTGTAGTGTCAGACGTGTCAGACCCTGTAGTGTCCCACGTGTCAGACCCTGTAGTGTCAGACATGTCAGACCCTGTAGTGTCAGACATGTCAGACCCAGTAGTGTCAGACATGTCAGACCCTGTAGTGGCAGACGACAGAAGCGGCGGCACCGCGTGCTCAGACACCTCCTCAATTAGAGGAGAGACGAATCCCCACTCCATGCCATTCCAAATGTTTCGCAACTGCAATCAAGAAAGGAAACCCTTCCATGTCATTCCGAATGTTTCGCAGCTACAATCAAGAAAGGAAACCCTACCATGTCATTCCGAATGTTTCGCAGCTACAATCAAGAAAGGAAACCCTTCCATGCCATTCCGAATGTTTCGCAGCTACAATCAAGAAAGGAAACCCTTCCATGTCATTCCGAATGTTTCGCAGCTACAATCAAGAAAGGAAACCCTTCCATGTCATTCCAAATGTTTCGCAGCTACAATCAAGAAAGGAAACTCTTACATGCCATTCCAAATGTTTCGCAGCTACAATCAAGAAAGGAAACCCTTCCATGTCATTCCGAATGTTTCGCAGCTACAATCAAGAAAGGAAACTCTTCCATGTCATTCCGAATGTTTCGCAGCTACAATCAAGAAAGGAAACCCTTCCATGTCATTCCAAATGTTTCGCAGCTACAATCAAGAAAGGAAACTCGTCCATGCCATTCCGAATGTTTCGCAGCTACAATCAAGAAAGGAAACCCTTCCATGTCATTCCGAATGTTTCGCAGCTACAATCAAGAAAGGAAACCCTTCCATGCCCGAATGTTTCGCAACTGCAACCAATGACGCAAGTATAGGCAAGTATTTCCTTTGAAATGAACTAAGGTATGTGGCCACTCCAAAGATACTGCAAATTCATGTAAATAAAGGGTATGTAAGTGCGAGGTGGCAAAATAATTAGGTGGGCCTCGTCTAAATCGAGCCAGAGGCCAGTCGTCCCACCTTAAATAATAAAAAGATGACAGACATAATTTGGACGCAGCCTTTGTTGCTACCGGAATATGTATTGTGGCATCAGATGACGCTACGCGCCACTAAACATCAGCTGGATAAACATGATTTCATCAATACCGTCCTTCAACTGTCCGTCATTTGGATTAATTGCTTTTCACATGAATGATATGAACGCGAATGCCACTGCACGCAATAATTGAACCACATCTGTTCATAAAACTACAGATCGGTCAGTAACATCTCGATCAAAAACGTCAAAAGCTTATACTTAACTGATTCTTGTGATCACATGCCTTTGCTAAGCGTAACTTTTGCGTTGACTCTACGACTTTCCGACTTCAAAATTCCTAGTATTTATATCAGACAGCTGTATGTGACACATGAGGTCAGTTTCCGTCTCAGCCGCATTGTCTTTCGTTCCAACTGACCTCGTCTGACCCTGAGCGAGCGACCTCTGCCACTCTGCCAGTGACAGTGGGTCATCCCTTTATCAAATAGCCGGCTCTGTTGGGCCGGCTCATTGACTAAACCAAAATTTAATACAGCTCGCCACTGAGCCCACGATAATAGAATGAATACAGCTCGCCACTGAGCCCACGATAATAGAACTGGAGATATACGTATGATCCTTTGTCAGGGCCGATCGAGTGGAAATTGAAATGCAATGTCTGCGGAAAAGTATCCTGGATTCGCAAAGCTTAGCTCGTATTCACTCAAACAACTGAATGTAAGTGATAGTATACGTCTGAGATGTGTGGCGTCTACAGGATCTGCTGAGCAGGCTTCAGTTTTTCTCTCTCTCTCTCGATACAGCGAGACGCCAGCTAAAGGCGTCTAGGAATACACCATGGTAATTGTTGGATCATCCAATAAACATGCACTAGACAATCTGGTCCAGATGATGCATCCGTCTGAGCGCTCCGGCTTCGTCAGATCGCCACAACACCACGACGTTCGGTATTGAAGAATGGCTGTTTTTGTGGATACAAATGCTAGGACAATTTCACGCTCCGTCGCTCACGTTCTAAATTCAATAAAGTACAAACGAAGTCGGCCCGACTGGTTTCGGTTCGCTCCAATGGTGCCGGACCATAATCATATCAATGGTCGTCTCAGCAATGGGTCAGTGGGCATCTGGCGACTGAAACGGGTGATTAATCTTCTTAGTTGATGACTTCGGCTGTTCCAGACGCCTCATTTTGCAACACGGGACACAAAAAACTGTTTTTTTGTCCCATAGCGCTGATCTGGAAATATTTGAAATTATACTGCAAAATATACAATGTTAAAGTGTGTTCTATTGGGCTGCGAAATGTGTCACAGGCAGAATGTCAGGCGGTGGAGATATTGAGAAAAAGGAAACAAATTAAGAGTTTCCGAGGACTGTTAATCAGTGTTTTTCCATGGAATATTGTCAATACAGATGCTCGTGACCTTCACTGAACTGCTGCTCCTGCGCTTTGGAAAGGCGACAGCACACTGCGCATTCGACGCCCGATATCACTGTGAAATTCCCCTCGGAAAATCGCGGCGACACCGCGGAATATCGTCCTTGTTCCGGAGGATTCGGTGCTGTCTGCTCGCGAGATTCCGCTCCGCCGACCTACAGCCTGTCGCAACCTGTCCCTAAAGCCTGTCCTTACTCGCAACGCTTGATGGTCATTTTTCGACGAAGATGTATGTTTAGAACCACGAAACTTTAACATAGGAAATTTCATAGCGGCAAGAACTCGCTGTGCAAAATGTATACCTCTATCTTGCATATATTCGCCACTGTTAGCCTGATAATTGTTCCTGTCCGCGGTTCCGTGACGTTCAGTCGCGGAAAAAGCTGGTACAGACCAGCTTTTTCCGCTATTCCGCCAGCTGACACTGGCGCGTTTAGCCGTTTAGATTGCGTTTTGTATCGTTTCGGCTGCCGCGGACGCGGAAAATCACTGAAAATGAGCGGAAAATCGTAGCGATACCGCGGAGTCTGCACCCCGAATGGCCAGTATGCTGCCGCCTTAACAGACAAATCTTCCGCTAGAGACATCACGCAATACTCACAACAAAATAAATACATAGATAAATAAAGCCAAATATAATCAAATAAATTACTTTTTTCTTTACTGCCCGCAGATCTGTGATCTGGAATACCCCATGGTAATGGCTGGATCATCCAATAAACATGCACTAGACAATCTGGTCCAGATGATGCATCCGTCTGAGCGGTCCGACACCGTGCAAGGCTAGCAGAAGTACACAGCCATATGACTCGTTATCTTTCAAAGTAAGTATCAGCGGAAAGTGAAGTAAGTTACACAATAATGTAATTAAGAAAACTGACAAGAGTCACAAACAACAAAACGCAACATATACCTACCAAACCCTGCATTATTAGCTTCATAACCGTTCACAAATCTTTAAGAAGTGTTAGCTCTAACAAAGTGAAGAATACTTAGCATGACCCTGGCTATTCGAATATCATGCATGGTGACCATATACAAATCGGAAAACATCACCACTATGACAATAAAGGAATGTTTCAGGGGATTGTCCAACAATCTATCTTCTGCGGATTGGTCTGGGACGAAGCGGATGCCAGCGGGCGGCCCGAGTGACTGATCCGTTATTTCCCTTAGGGTCGGCTTCGTGTGCGCCCCGAATGTTCGCTGGCAAGGTTACCGACCGCTTGCCATTTGTGATAAGTGTTGTATGATGTCCGAGTGCTTATCGGTTACTTAGACCTATCTAATATATATAGTTAATAACAAAAAAATGAAGGTGGAGCTAGTTTTAAGTTACTTTCGTTTTGTAGTTTATTAATATTCTGGTAATGATCCAGAGTATTTGTGACGCCTTGTGTCGCCATCTATTATACTCCCAAGTAATGATAGGCACTGTCCCTCCACCTGTGCTGTCGTGTCCGAACTACTCGGCAGTCTGCTAGGTGGCACTCGGATCGCCGCGCTACCCCTTTCCCGTTGGCTCGTGCTAATGTTCCTTATCGTCCCCTGCTCCGATGAGGGGCCAAAGGAATGTCTCAGGGATTGCTCCTGCTACCCCTTTCCCGTTGGCTCGTGCTAATGTTCCTTATCGTCCCCTGCTCCGATGAGGGGCCAAAGGAATGTCTCAGGGATTGCTCATGCTACCCCTTTCCCGTTGGCTCGTGCTAATGTTCCTTATCGTCCCCTGCTCCGATGAGGGGCCAAAGGAATGTCTCTGGGGATTGCCCATGCTACCCCTTTCCCGTTGGCTCGTGCTAATGTTCCTTATCGTCACCTGCTCCGATGAGGGGCCAAAGGAATGTCTCAGGGGATTGTCCAACAATCTATCTGTGATGACAGGCACCGCTACATGTTAGACGAAAGCCAGTGACTTATCTCCATCCTCCATATCAAGTCACAGAAGTCAAGCCAGATCACAAGGCACATGTAGCTTGTGATGACAAGCGACTAGTCAAGCCAGATCACAAGGCACAGGTAGCTTGTGATGACAAGCGACTAGTCAAGCCAGATCACAAGGCACAGGTAGCTTGTGATGACAAGCGACTAGTCAAGCCAGATCACAAGGCACAGGTAGCTTGTGATGACAAGCGACTAGTCAAGCCAGATCACAAGGCACAGGTAGCTTGTGATGACAAGCGACTAGTCAAGCCAGATCACAAGGCACAGGCAGCTTGTGATGACAAGCGACTAGTCAAGCCAGATCACAAGGCACATGTAGCTTGTGATGACAAGCGACTAGTCAAGCCAGATCACAAGGCACAGGTAGCTTGTGATGACAAGCGACTAGTCAAGCCAGATCACAAGGCACAGGTAGCTTGTGATGACAAGCGACTAGTCAAGCCAGATCACAAGACACAGGCAGCTTGTGATGACAAGCGACTAGTCAAGCCAGATCACAAGGCACAGGTAGCTTGTGATGACAAGCGACTAGTCAAGCCAGATCACAAGGCACATGTAGCTTGTGATGACAAGCGACTAGTCAAGCCAGATCACAAGGCACAGGTAGCTTGTGATGACAAGCGACTAGTCAAGCCAGATCACAAGGCACAGGCAGCTTGTGATGACAAGCGACTAGTCAAGCCAGATCACAAGGCACAGGTAGCTTGTGATGACAAGCGACTAGTCAAGCCAGATCACAAGGCACAGGCAGCTTGTGATGACAAGCGACTTGTGCCCACAATCCATCTGTGACGCTAAGCACTGCTAAATGTCAGACGTCGCAGAAATGTCGCACGATAGATGTCAGCGACAGCCGTGCCAACTCAACTACAGCAAACCTCCTCCCACTGTCACTGCTACGGAAGGTAAGGTCCCTCCTGGCAGTGCGGCGTTACGTGCCGGGCGGTTTTTTGTAGCGACCGCCATCGGATACTAGTTACTTATTAGCAGTGACAGCTGCCAACGGCGGCCAACCGCCTGCAGGCCGCTGTCTGCCCGGATGACGGCTCTGACGTCGGCTGGGAAGCTCGGACGTCGTCTGGGAATCTCGAAGCTCTGACGTTGCTGGGAAGCTCTGACGTCGGCTGGGAAGCCCTGACGTTGCTGGGAAGCTTTGAAGTCGGCTGGGAAGCTCCGACGTTGGCTGGGAAGCTCTGACGTCGGCTGGGAAGCTCTGATATAGGCTGGGAAGCTCTGACGTCGGCTGGGAAGCTCTGAAGTCGGCTGGGAAGCTCTCACGTCGGCTGGGAAGCCACTGACGTTGCTGGGAAGCTCTGAAGTCGTCTGGGAAGCTTGGACGTTGGCTGAGAAGCTCGGACGTCGGCTGGGAAGCTCTGACATCGGCTGAGAAGCTCGGACGTCGGCTGGGAAGCTCTGACGTCGGCTGGGAAGGTCTGACGTCGGCTGAGAAGCTCGGACGTCGGCTGGGAAGCTCTGAAGTCGTCTGGAAAGCTTGGACGTTGGCTGAGAAGCTCGGACGTCGGCTGGGAAGCTCTAAAGTCGCCCAGTCAGACGTGAAACATGCTCCAAGCTCCTCAGCTCATAGCAGGGGAGATCTACTTCCGAGCTCGTCCGATAGGGGAGCTGCCTAATTGGTTTCAGTTCAGCGAGCTGCCTGCAATACAGTGCTGTGCTGAGCAATACAGATTAACAAAGCTGGCTTTTTAATTATTTTGATGTGTATTATATACAACAAAAACTTAATTAAAATAGCATGGTGGTGGATGACAAATCAGCTTAGTGATCGAGGCGCTTTCAAGCCCCAAAGCACCGCCAAAAAATATAACGATGATTTAGTTATGAAATGTTCACCTCAGGCCGGGTATACCGATGGGTGTCGCAGAGTCTCTGTTTCTCTGTCGCAGGGTCTCTGTCTACAGGGTCTCTGTTTCGTCACCAGCTTGGGTTCGATATATATTTTAGCGTTTATTTGCCATTTTTCAAATGCTATTTTGAAACGTAGACCGTCACAAAATATTAACCCTCGACCTACGGGGGGGGGGGGGCCTGACAGTCCCCACCCCCTGAGGTTTTTCTTGAATAGCTTTTTACATTTTGCTGAAATTTTTGGTAGCTGAGTTTACAACAATTATACGTATGCTGTACAAATTTTATTGAAATTGGTTAAGCAGTTTGGGAGATAATCATGTTTTGATGACGTCATGTTGGTGGAAAAATATAAATATTTGAAAAATGGTAGAAAACAGTTTTAAAGGAAATTGCAAACGCAATTCACCAAAGATACAAAATGGTAGTCTCTTTAAAATGAAAATCTCGGATTTTCACAATTTTGGGTTTTTGACCCCTAAAATAAAATAAAAAAAAATTAAGGAAAAATCCCCAAAAAATCAAAATTTTCAAAGATGTTAGAAAAACCGGAATATATGTGAGCGAACTGAGTATGGACAATACCCATACCAAATTTCAAAGCAAAATCGTCATTTTTGACTGAGTGATGGCTCTCTAAGTATAAGAAACTGATGACGTCATTTTTTAATACTTTTTTTACTTTTTTTTGCCAAGATACGAATAAATAATTACTTTTTTTGTATTTCTGAGCCAAAACTGGTATAGGACATGCCTTTTTATTTACATATATCAATTTATAATTTTGAGGTTTTCTGAAGAGCAAAATCGCTGTTCTGGACGTGGTAAATCCGAGGTCATTCACTTGACCTGGAAGGTCACCCGTTGACCTGAAACCTAAAAATCGCATACTGTTAGATTCCTCTCATGACAGGCAACATGCTGGTTCTTACCGCATTGCTCTAAATTGCTTGGTTGGGAAGTTAACAGGGGTGGCCTGTCAGGCCCGCCCCCCCCCCCCGTAGGGCGAAGGTGAAAAAAGCTCCCGTAGGGCGAGGGTTAAAATATTAAAAAATATCCCTCTAGCACGAGCCATTTTGGTTATTGCTCCCACGGTGCGAAGAAAGCAATTACGTCCGGCAGGAGTGCTTTGCGTTGACTGTTGATGGCATTTCTCCATTATGAGCCAGTCTCCCCGAAAGCCGCTTTGAAGGGGAAAACTCTTATACATGCTGATGTGCTGCATAATAAGATTTCTGACAAATCTATAGTTATTGTAAGGAAAAGCCTGCCACTTCGAACAACCAAATCACCACGGAAAAGAGTGGCTGGTTTGATTGAGGCATTAGTGAATGCGTGAACGTGTTAAATGCCGGGACAATAACTAAACATTAACACCACGAACACTTTCACAATCAGCCTAACTAGTCTGAGTGAATTATAGGATTGCAGGCCAGAACGTATGATAATAAGGGCTTGCCGGAATAGCCTTTAATCCTCCAGCATTTAAAGTTGTTTCGTACCAGACGACTGGCGATTCTGAAGAACTATAAATTATTCACTTGTGACTGCTTGGCATCTCTCATGAGCTTTTCAGCGTTACTGATTAAAGTCAGAGGAAGCAGTGTCAAGGTGAAGGGTCAAGGCCAGTGTGCTTCAGGGGATAATCCAGAATTTTCATTGAGGGGGCTGCAGGCCCGGGGGCCCATTTTTAGCTCCTGAGGGGGCGCTGGCGTCGGGTCGTCAGCGCGATGAGTCGTTCAGCGGGGGGGGGGGGTAAGGTTGGGTCGTCAGAGCGAAAAGTTGTTGACCGGGGGGGGGGGGGGAGGGGGGTGGCGTGAGGTCCTCAGTGCGAAAAAACGTCGTTGAAAAGGGAGAGGAGTTTTTAATAACTGCGCCCTGCTGGGTAGTAGGTATTCAGCCGAACGCGCCCCGCCGCACCGGGGAAGATTCTGCCCCCCTCGTTATCTTCCGAACCAATAACCGCAGCGAGACGCGCACGTTGGCATTCGCAAGCTTTCAATGAGACGCATCTAAAGCTTACGCGACATTTTCAAAATAAGGTCACATGTCAGGTCAAAGGTCAAAATTGAGGTATTTGAGTTTTTGGGACATACTCTCCATCCCAAGTTTTAGATTGCGACTATTATCCCACAAAGTGCTCTCAAAGGTATAATGCATATCCCGCATAAGCAGCAGTGAAATTGTATGCAAAGGTCAAGGTCAAGGTCAGGTCACAAAAAGGTCACTATTGGGAAGAGGTCTACGAAAGCCATTCTACACATGTTGTATGGGTTAGTCTACAGTGTAATTCGATAGCAGCAGCCATTTGTACAACCTAACCCTATATAATGACCCTCAGGTCAAGGTCAGGTCACATAAGGTCAAAAATTGGAATTGATTAATATAAATAAAATGGCATGTTTCTAGACCAGTTTTGCCTCAGAAATATAGCGCTGGCATTTATTTGTCTGTATTTGATCACTAGAATCCAAAAAAAACGTAACTTAAAAAACATGACATGAGTTACCTTAGGGACCCATAAGTTAGTCAAAAATAAAGATATTGCGATGAAATTTGGTGTGAGTATGATCCATACTTTGTGCTCCAATATATTTCCTCCTTGAATATCTCTTGAATATCATCAACAATTGATTTTGTAGATTTTTTCCCGAAAAAACATACATTTTTATTTTGGGGGTTCAAAACCCACAATTACGCAAATCCGAGATAGCCATTTTGAAGAAAATGTAATTTCCTTTCTTTTGACGGTTTTTATTTGCAATTTGCGTCCGTATGTGATGTCATACGATTTGTCAAACATTTAACGTTTTCCACCAAAAATGACAACTCATGACGTCAATACGTCATTATTTCCCAAAGTACTACATCGATTTCATTGGAATTTGGTAATTTGGTAGGAAAACGTACAATTATTGATGCAGCATAAGGTACTGAAAGTTTCACTTCGATATCTATGAGGGGGCCATTTGCCCCTAATGCCCCCCCCCCCCCTGGATCGGCCAGTGCGGTGGCCATGGTCATGAGGTGCGGCAAGGTTGTGGAAAAAATTGCAGTGTCGCGCCAAAATAACTCATGATTGTAACAAACCCAAACCATTTTGACAGTTCTTTGATTTGGAGGCGCCCTCCATGAGTTTGGGGGTGCCCTCCTCAGATTCGGGGTGCACGTCATCGCGTCTGATGGCGCACTTCCGAGTTTTGGGGCGCCCTTCTGAAGTTTGGGGTGCTTTTCAGGCATCGGGACTCCCTCCCCGGAATTCGGAGCGCCCTCCTTGGGTTTGGGGGCGCCCTCCATGGGATTGGGGGCGCCCTCTATGGATTTTGGGGCACCCTCCTCATATTTGGGGCGCCTTCCTGAGATTCGGTGTGCATGCCTAATCGTTTTCGAGGGCGCGCTTCCGAGTTTTGAGAGCGCGCTTCCAAGTTTTGAGGGCGCCCTTCCGGAGTTCTGCAGTTTGGGGTGCTTTGGGGGCATCGGGGCGCACTCCATGGGTGTGGGGTCGCACTCCCTGGGTTTGGGGGTGCCCTCCATGAGTTTGGGGGGGCTTCCATGAGTTTGGGGGCGCCCTCCATGGGTTTGGGGCGCCCTCCATGGGTTTGGGGGCGACTGCGGCGCACAGATTGCGCCTTCGGCGCAAAACTAGTGCCCCTGCGCCGTAGGCACAGGGGCGCCAATTTCCATTGAGGGGGGGGGGGGCTGCCAGCCCCGTTGCCCCCCGCTGGATCCGCCCCTGGTGTGCTTCAATCAGAACCCAGCCTGCTTCTGCTTTACACATTACTCGCTTGCAATCATGAAGGCTGAATGGGGCAGATTCTTGCGTAGTCTTGCGTATAGTCGATTATTGGATTCGAAGCAGTATGAGGCTCTTTATGTCTCATACTGCTTCTTTGTCTACAACAAGAATAAACAAGTTATTGGTATAGGCAGGTTTTTACCCTGGTAGTGTCAGTGTGAGCCTTACAGCCTGGATTATTACTTATGATGAAATCACGGACAAAACATCAAAGACCTGGATATGATTGATCAACAGATTACAGTATTGTTTGTAGTGCGATTGTGCATCAAAGACAACGCCTGACAGCCGGAAAAGTAGCATTTCCTCGCAAGGTACCAGAGAAGTAAACCGCGGCTGGCTCTTTTTGCCTCTGATCCGTGCAGACTGAATACGTGTCGTGAATGGTCAATGCGACAAAGAACAGTTACGGGCCAATGACGTCAACATACACTGACAGACACATGACAACACCACGGCTTGAGCAATCCGCTAATACATACATCAGCACACAGACGCTGCCGCCCGTATTTAATATGTATGCTAATATATTAAGCTCAGCCTGCGACCCAGCAACTAATGGGATGCAGTACCTTATGAGACTCTGGCTCAAAGGGAATAGTTCACCTTTAAAAGAAATAGTTCACCTTCAACATGGCTTTTGAATTGAGATAGCAGTTGTGTAGCCCGTGTTAGGGAACACCTATCTGCAAGTTGTATTGAATGAAAAGACTCTGAAACCGAATATATTTGATTTTTTGGCGAATGAATGCGGTGCTGGCGAAAGAATGTGGTGCTGGATCTAGCCCGGGCAGAGGCTATACCATCAGCCAAGCAGCTTGCAGCTGGCGCTAGCAAGCGAACCGCCGACCGCCGGTTGGCACATCTCTAATGCGAGCTTATCCTTACGCGACTACTTTCGAATCTGATTGGCTGAACCATTTTGTTTAATTCGCGTGACGTCAGGACTCTGACTCAGAGAGTATGCATATAGTTTTGATAAACAATAATAATGTACGGTCTTCTGTCCTCAATCGGCGCGATATAAGGCCATTTTTGACAATATAAAACATTGTATTACAAAATATAATCAAATCGTGTTTTGGAAAATTTTCCAAGGTGAACTATTTCCTTTAACATGGTGTTTTGAACAGAGAGAGCAACATTGTAGAGCAGGTCGAAAAATGGGCTGTAGTGAAATAATTTCTTCGCAACGCTAAGTAATTTCGACACCGAACTTAAATTAACATTTGGTTTCGGGCCTACGAAACTTGGTCGGTATTATGATGCCACACGTGCTGACGTCAGATTTGAGTCATACGCAGATTCCGCCGCAAACTAGCCGTAACCAGCGTAAGTTGAGCCGTAACTATTACAGTGTTCGCGTTTATAGTAACCGTGAAACTGCGGTGGATTACCAGAAACCAGCGATTGTTTAGTGAAGTAGAGATGTTATCGAAAAAATAAAAAAAACTCAAGCAACGCCTCCTATTTTGCGTATTATGTATATGTCACTTAGTCCGTCATTATTGTGTGCAATAGCTTCCATATCTGAACTGCTATATGCACGACGTTTTACATTGTCATGAAGGTTTTTGAGGCCATGAATGAGAAAAGAGCTAAACATGCTAATTTTTTCGACGGATATTATTCTATCGTCCGAAAAATGTCATATTCGTTTTTTTCAGCTCAAAATACCTCGTGTAGCCAAATTTCAAGACAACTTTCAAGGTGACCTATTTCCTTTAAAGGGAGATAATCACCTTTTCCCACAAAAATGGAGTCAGCAACTGAAATCGATAGACGTGGCCAAAATATGATGTAAATTCATCACATTTTGCATATAAACATTCCTACCGAAAGATATTGGCAGTTTTCTACTGATAAGCGATCCACGCTTATATCGGTCGGTACTCAGCAAGTACTCGATAACGAATTCAGAAAATTAGCCTCCCTGCGCATTGTTATTTATCATGAAGGTATGCAATATGTTTCCTGCACTCTATCTTTTGCGAATATGTGCCAAAATTTGTATGAGCAATCAACAATCATTTGCAAAAAGTGCATTGACATCGGCAGTTTAGCTTGGCACCGGCCGGCGGGTGCCAAGCAAAATTACGGCAACCTATTTAGTGTCGGCGATTTGTTTGCAAGTGCCCATTCAACAACGTTGAACAGATTGATGCAAAAGCGCCAGATGTTGCGCTTTCCAATAGTGGAGGGAAAATACCGATCATTAAATTTCCCAAGCTTCCAACTTTGAATTAGGGAATAATTTTATTTCATTCTTAAATTTAGATCACACCATTGTAATACCATAACGGTAGCCAAGTAAGTTGTTGCTAACGAAATCAAAAGGTGATTATCTCCCTTTAAGGAAGAAAAATCCCACCCCTTGCAACCTCCCTCATATTGATTTTATGTCATGACTCCGTAATAAAACACGCAGCGACGATTCAGCCTTGTTAAAATGGCCTGCACGTCCTGCACAGCTACGATACGCGTCCTCAACCATAACCTAATGGACTAGATAACCTAATTTCGTCCGGGCTATCAGTGTGCGATGCACCAGCGCCGCCAGCCAATGAACGCTGGCAATTGTGACGTCATATATATGCACTGGGGCGTGCGTGGGGTCGAGTCAAGGCCGGCCAGCCAACATAGCGACCGTGGGTGATACCGCGGGTGATACTGCGGGTGATACTGCGGGTGATACCGCGGGTGATACTGCGGGTGATACCGCGGGTGATACCGCGGATGATACTGCGGGTGATACTGCGGGTGATACCGCGGGTGATACTGCGGGTGATACTGCGGGTGATACTGCGGGTGATACTGCGGGTGATACCGCGGGTGATACCGCGGGTGATACCGCGGGTAATGCCGCGGGTGATACTGCGGGTGATACTGCGGGTGATACTTCGGGTGATACTGCGGGTGATACTGCGGGTGATACTGCGGGTGATACTGCGGGTGATACTGCGGGTCCTAATACATCAGCCTGCGACCGACATGAACACAGAACGCCGACAATACACGGTAATTACATAGAGACAGGTAGCAACATCTGAGTTGTGGGTACCAACTGCGAGAGCGGAGATTTGCATAGCAAGCAGCCGACTAAATAGGCGTGCAATGGGGCCTGTCTAAGAGGTGACATGTTTCTGTGCGCTGGTGCTATTTGTCTGTGGGTTTGTAAGCTGCTTCCCGAGCCGTGACCTCGGATAGTGCAGGGCGGAGGTTCAGGGCGTTTGCCTTGGACAATGCAAGCAACATTGTCCTGGGTGAATGCATATGGAAGTTCAGTGGCTTGACCTTTAATTCTAATGCCGACTCGATCGCTTTTAGTGTCGATAGTCTGCCCCAACTAAGCCCATCTAGCAGTCGGATAGTTTCCAGGGCTTAAAAACTGAAAGCCAAAAGAGGACAACAATACACAGCAGCCTAAAGTGCATCGTGTTTTGTTTTGGTTTTACGTGTGACTCACGTGTCACGTGCATTGCAATGTTCATTTACACTCTAGCACGCGCCCTGGAGAGGGAGAGGGCGAAATCCACCGCCCCTCCGGTTTTTCGAAGATAGCGAAAAAACGGCGAACCGCAGCTGCGTTTTTTGCACACCTGTTCAGCAATGAACTTCCCACATTATGTAAAATTCTTGACCTCGGGTCATCTCAGGTCAGGTCACCAGACCAGGTCACGTGATGACCTCAACTCCAAAACGTTTGCAGTAGTACCACAGCCACAGTTTTAGGCCAATCGATTTCAATCTTGCAGGATTTCATAAGGCCATAAATACCAACAATTTGTTTATCTCGGATTTATAATATCCGTGACCTACCGTCAGGTCAATTTCGTGGCCGCCAACACTGTTTTGTCAATAACTATCGACATAATGAAGATAGAAGGGAAAATGGTACCAATGTGTTTGTCTCGTCGAGACAGGTCTCCCAATATGCATCATGACCAACTTGGGTCACCACTTGACCTTGACTTGAGGTAAACATTCTCAGTTGACCTAAACCGCTCACCATGAATATGATTCGAAGCGCCTTGACGAGACAAACACGATGGCGTAAAAAAACTATTGCTTTATCTTTATTAACTAAAAAGTTATTTGCGAAAAACGGTTTTGCAAAAAAATCACCTTTTTGACATTTGATGACCTCTGGAGCCTAAACTATTGACCTGAGCTCATATCTGAAGACACCTATGTCGATTGCATTTTTCAAGGGCTTTCGATTGATTTTTCCGTTTGCTGCTTACTATCATAGTTCCCGAGATATTTGCGGGTGTTCGAAGCGAAGTCTTGAAAACTTGAAAATCTGACCCTTGATGACCTCTGGTGACCTTAATATTGACCTGATAAAAAAATGAACGGAATACTTTCGAAAGAGCTTGTCTCGAGCTATCTAATGTCGTTTTCTGCTTGTCGCTACGTTGCGTGGTTTTCGAGATCATGGGGGGGGGCGAAATCCCCCCCCCCCCCCTCCAGGGCGTGTAATTATCAGAGGCCCTCCAGGGCGCGTGTTAACACGCGCCCTGGAGGGCCTCTGATAATTACACGCCCTGGAGGGGGGGCGGATTTCGCCCCCCCCCCCTATGATCTTGGAAACCACGCAACGTAGCGACAAGCGGGAAACGACGTTAGATAGCTCGAGACAAGCTCTTTCGAAAGTATTTCGTTATTTTTTTTCTTCAGGTCAATATTGAGGTCACCAGAGGTCATCAAGGGTCAGATTTTCAAGTTTTCAAGACTTCGGTTCGAACACCCCAAAATATCTCGGGAACTATGATAGTTAGCAGCAAACGGAAAAAAGCAATCGAAAGTCATTGAAAAATGCAATCGATATAGGTGTCCTCAGATTTGAGCTCAGGTCAATAGTTTAGGCTCCAGAGGTCATCGAATGTCAAAAAGGTGATTTTGTTTTCAAAACTGTTTTTCGCAAATAACCTTTTACCTAATAAAGATAAATCAATAATGTTTACGCCATCGCGTGTTTCTTGTCAAGGCGCTTCGAATCATATTCATGGTGACCGGGTTAGGTCAACTGAGAAATTTGACCTCAGGTCAAGGTCAAGTGTTGACCCAAGTTGGTCATGTTGCATATTGGGAGACGTGTCTCGACGAGACAAACATATTGGTACCCTTTTCTATTCTCTATCTTCATTATGTCGATAGTTATTGATAAAACAGTGTTGGCGGTCACAAAATTGACCTGACCTTAGGTCACCGATATTAGAAATCCGAGATACACAAATTGTTGGTATCTATGACCTCATGAAATCCTGCAAGATTGAAACCGATCGGCGTAAAACTGTGGCTGTGGTACTACTGCAAACGTTTTGGAGTTGAGGTCATCACGTGACCTAGTCTGGTGACCTGACCTGAGATGACCCGAGGCCAAGAATTTTACATAATTCGGAAAGTTCATTTCTAAACAGGTATACAAAAAACGGCGGCGCTGCACGCCGCCGTTTTTGCGCTATCCTAAAAAAAAAAACGGAGGGGGTGGGCGGATTTCGCCCCCCCCCCCCCCCCCCCCCCCCCCTCCAGGGCGCGTGTTATATCAACATCTACTTTAAGCTTTAAGTGCAGCTTCAACCAGATTTATTATCCCAAGATTATGATGGCATTTGCAAACAGAGACAGTGTAGGGGGCAATTTCAGCTGCGTGGTGAACGCTGAGACGGTCGCCTATGGGCTAGTTACGTGGCTTCTAATGCAAACAGAGACAGTGTAGGGGGCCATTTCAGCTGCGTGGTGAACGCTGAGACGGTCGCCTATGGGCTCGTTACGTGGCTTCTAATGCAAACAGAGACAGTGTAGGGGGCCATTTCAGCTGCGTGGTGAACGCTGAGACGGTCGCCTATGGGCTCGTTACGTGGCTTCTAATGCAAACAGAGACAGTGTAGGGGGCCATTTCAGCTGCGTGGTGAACGCTGAGACGGTCGCCTATGGGCTCGTTACGTGGCTTCTAATGCAAACAGAGACAGTGTAGGGGGCCATTTCAGCTGCGTGGTGAACGCTGAGACGGTCGCCTATGGGCTCGTTACGTGGCTTCTAATGCAAACAGAGACAGTGTAGGGGGCCATTTCAGCTGCGTGGTGAACGCTGAGACGGTCGCCTATGGGCTCGTTACGTGGCTTCTAATGCAAACAGAGACAGTGTAGGGGGCCATTTCAGCTGCGTGGTGAACGCTGAGACGGTCGCCTATGGGCTCGTTACGTGGCTTCTAATGCAAACAGAGACAGTATAGGGGGCCATTTCAGCTGCGTGGTGAACGCTGAGACGGTCGCCTATGGGCTCGTTACGTGGCTTCTAATGCAAACAACCGGCAATTGCTTCAACAGGGCTGACTTAACCCGCCATTGACTGGGGGTTGGGGGGAGTGGCGTTTAACGCCCCCCCCCCTGATGAAGTTTCGTAATAGCTCAAAAACGAATATCGCTATCAACGTGAAACTTCGGGTACCTTCGTATAAATCACGTTTAAGTCTTCTGTGAAAAATAAAGAAATTTCGTTGAAAATGTGGCGAGTTATATCGAATTTAGTGACGTCACTACAAACAAGTTTTACACCAAAATCAGCTAATATTTGCCAGGCCGTAGAAATGCCATATTTAAAGTAAAATGTAATCAAATAACGCCAAAAGATAGAACATTGCAAGGGCTACTAACTGGATATCTCGAAATTTGGAACATTTTGGGCTTTAACCCCCAAAAAGTGCAAAACACTTTTTTTTGGTGGAAAATGCCCACAAAATCGAATTTTTCAAAGATAGTAAAAAAGCCGCAATATATATCAGAAAACAACATATGGGAAACTACCATACCAAATTCCAGATTGATATCACTATTTTTGACTGACTTATGGCATCAAAGTATGGGTAACTTATGACGTCATATTTTTATGTTTTTTTTGCCTTCTTTGACCAGATATAGACAAATACATTATACCACTGTATTTCTGAGACAAAACTGGTCTAGAAACATGCCTTTGTTTTATATATATATATATATATATATATATATATATATATATATATATATATATATATATATATATATATATATATATATATATATATATATATATATATATATATATATATATATATATATATATATATATATATATATATATATATATATATATATATATATATATATATATATATATATATATATATATATATATATATATATATATATATATATATATATATATATATATATATATATATATATATATATATATATATATATATATATATATATATATATATATATATATATATATATATATATATATATATATATATATATATATATATATATATATATATATATATATATATATATATATATATATATATATATATATATATATATATATATATATATATATATATATTTATCAATTACAAATTTTTACCTTCAGTGACCTGATTTTTTTTCCTTTTTTTACGCCGCCACCCATTAATAGGTGACCAGGAGTGCCCCACCCTCAAACCCAGCGACGCACAAAACTTGCCGCCCAAAAAACTGTCTGCCATTCTAATCATCTGACTTACTCCTCTGAGGACGGGTAAAATGCCTCAAACTATAGAAGTGAGAGCTGTTTTTATATATCATTCAGTCGTTTTTTTAAAAAGGTTATTGCTAAATAAATCGAAAGCGTATGGGTAACGTAAGCCAATAGCATTATTGGATTGTAGCTCACTCGCTTTCGATCCAGCGAGGCGCGGTCAGCAACCAATCAGTGCCTTTTAATTAGCCACTGGCCCTGTGATTGGCTAATTTTTACACCCGCTAGCAGACAGAAGTTTTAGTGCTATTTTGGCCATGATAGGTTGCAGCATTAATAAAAACATACACATGCAGTTATACAAAAAATAACATTGAAAAACAGTGATGCTTATTTATACCCCTTAAGATTCAAAACCGGTTCATTTGATACCAGCGACCTACACTGTAACATTCAAAACAGGCCACACAATACACAGGCAGACGTTGCCATTTATGAGCGACGTATTATCGATCAGCAGTGTTCAGCAGCACACAGCTTCCCCGTTCTTCCTGCGTAAAAAGGCAGCGATTCCATTACAGTTGTACCGGCGGAAATGCTTTGACTAATGCATGTCTCATATAACCCATGACAACGAATTCCTTCCAGCCCAGTACCCCGTCATTACCAAGGCATTAGTCGATCTAACTCCGCATTGGCAACCGGCCTGACGGCAAGTCTGAAACTTCTCCCGTCTGGGAACGGCTCAGCAGGGTGCCGTAAAGTTCATACCGGCCGCCCACCTTGCGTCTCCCGGCGGACACGGGGGCGTCTGGACACGGGGCACGTGATTTGTGTCCGGCTGATTACCGCCCCCCCCCCCCTGCAGTGCGCCCCGCTTCTGACCAATAGGCGGTCCCGGCAGTCCCGGTTCGGACACGGGGCACGTGATTTGTGTCCGGCTGATTACCGCCCCCCCCCCCCTGCAGTGCGCCCCGCTTCTGACCAATAGGCGGTCCCGGCAGTCCCGGTCCGGACACGGGGCACGTGATTTGTGTCCGGCTGATTACCGCCCCCCCCCCCCCCCTGCAGTGCGCCCCGCTTCTGACCAATAGGCGGTCCCGGCAGTCCCGGTCCGGACACGGGGCACGTGATTTGTGTCCGGCTGATTACCGCCCCCCCCCCCCTGCAGTGCGCCCCGCTTCTGACCAATAGGCGGTCCCGGCAGTCCCGGTCCGGACACGGGGCACGTGATTTGTGTCCGGCTGATTACCGCCCCCCCCCCCCCCGGCTTCTGACCAATAGGCGGTCCCGGCAGACGGCTCCGGAAACCGGCAGCCGCCGCCGGCCCTGCTGACTTCGCAGAGATGTCTCCAGACCTCGGCGACATGGATACCTCGGTCACATGGATACATATGTTCACACTGGCACTGCACATATGAACACACTGCATATCCACATCGCACATTCTGTATTGTGAACATGTCTGATCTGCAGGACCTATATGTTCACATTCCAGAACATATTTGTTCACACTACAAAACACAAATGTGCAACAGAACATGGTTGTTTACAAAGCAGAGCATATATGTTCAAACTGCAAAGCAAGTCGGTTCATGCTCCGGAGAACACATCTGTTCACACTGCAGAACAAATATAATCACGCTGCCGAACACATCTGTGCACTCTGCAGCGGAAACACACTGCTTGGTACGGGGTGCGGACAGAAGGAGCCTTGCCTCGCAAGCTGAGAAGTTGGCTTATCTTACCAGTAATTGTCTCGTCTTGCGAGAAATTGTCTCGTCTGCCCAGTAAATTGGTTCGACTAACAAGGGCAGTGCGTTCCCCAATTGGAGAACTCTCGGGCCGGTTCTTAAGGGTTACATTTCTCGGTAACAGGCCCTCGAATGGTCCTTAGTGAAACATCAGACAGCTGCTGCCTTTCGCCTCAGCGTTCAGAAACGTTAACACGTCGGTAATTGGGTCGTCCTCGGCGTTATCATTTTATAGTTGTCCTTTGCTAGACAAACAGGGGTCTCAGATGGGCATACCACGCTAATGCTTATATACGCTTGTTTTTGTATGAGCATGCATCGTCATTTTACCAGGGTTTGTATATTGACCCTCTTATGGTTGCCCCCCTCCCCAAAAAACGGAATAGCAAACAAAAAATAGCGCAAATGATGGAGAAACATCTCATTGCTCTAAAAAAAACAGGAACATCATATTTGATGCTCTTGTTTGGAGCATCGTATTTACTCGTTTGGTTTACCCTATGTATGTAGACCAACTGATTATATTTAGCTGTGACGCTTCTTGTAACCATCTTCGTTTCTCTCAGTTTCCAACATTAGGACAATTCAACCAAGGCATCTTGAGGTAATAATCCTATTTTCGACGACGAAGAGAAGCAACACACAGTACAACCATCAAAACACGACACACGAAAAGAAGCATCACACTGCACAACAATGGACACACGGCACAACGCAGTGGAGACTGAAGAAAAACCAGTCTGCACGAGCAGAGCGATGGCGAGGCTCGTAATCTTCGCCGCGATCAGCGGCAGCACCGCTCCCGACGTTGATGTTCATGCCTCACCGCCCTACCGCGCCACTCTCAGACGTCTCGCCGCAACACAGTCAGTCAGTGCCACGCCCCGGCGATCAGTCCCACGCCCCGGCGATCAGTGCCACGCCCCGGCGATCAGTCCCACGCCCCGGCGATCAGTGCCACGCCCCGGCGATCAGTGCCACGCCCCGGCGATCAGTCCCACGCCCCGGCGATCAGTCCCACGCCCCGGCGATCAGTGCCACGCCCCGGAGATCAGTCCCCCCGGCGATCAGTCCCACGCCCCGGCGATCAGTGCCACGCCCCGGCGATCAGTCCCACGTCCCGGCGATCAGTCCCACGCCCCGGCGATCAGTCCCACGCCCCGGCGATCAGTCCCACGTCCCGGCGATCAGTCCACGTCCCGGCGATCAGTCCCACGCCCCGGCGATCAGTCCCACGCCCCGGAGATCAGTCCCCCGGCGATCAGTCCCACGTCCCGGCGATCAGTCCCACGTCCCGGCGATCAGTCCCACGCCCCGGCGATCAGTGCCACGCCCCGGAGATCAGTCCCCCCGGCGATCAGTCCCACGTCCCGGCGATCAGTCCCACGTCCCGGCGATCAGTCCCACGCCCCGGCGATCAGTGCCACGCCCCGGCGATCAGTGCCACGCCCCGGCGATCAGTCCCACGTCCCGGCGATCAGTGCCACGCCCCGGCGATCAGTCCCACGTCCCGGCGATCAGTCCCACGTCCCGGCGATCAGTCCCACGCCCCGGCGATCAGTCCCACGTCCCGGCGATCAGTCCCACGTCCCGGCGATCAGTCCCACGCCCCGGCGAGCGGCATCACCGAGGCGTCGATGAAAGAATGACGCTAAAACGCTGCAATAATCTGGCAATGCAAACAGGCGCAGAGAAATGGCGGACAAAAGGAAAACAGAAGGAAGAGCAAGAAGGCTGAAAGCGAAGAAATCGCACAGACTACCAGGGACGGATCCAATATTTTTTTTTCCAGGGGGAGGGGGGCAGGGCATAGGGGCGCATTTTTGTCCGGGGAACAGGGGCGCATTTTGGTTTCCGGGGAATAGGGGCGACTTTTTTCTCTCGGGAAAATGGGGCCCCGTTTCTTCAAACATGCACAGGGATTTTTATCTAGGATTTTTTTCTCGAATGGGGTGGGCGCTGACTCAGGGGCGGCATTTTTGCCGTCAAAGGGGACCCCATGGGCCAAGAGGGGTGTTAAATGTTAATTAATAACATACATTTTCCTGCATTTATTTTAATTATCTTACACTTACTCATTTGCAGTTTGTCTTTTCGAAAGAAATCTATGTATTAAAAATAAATTATCCATCCATCCATCCGCCCGCCCGTCTGCCCATCAGTCTGTCTGCCCATCTGCCCATCTGCCCATCAGTCCGTCTGCCCATCTGCCCATCTGCCCATCTGCCCATCTGCCCATCAGTCCGTCTGCCCATCTGCCCATCAGCCCATCAGTCCGTCTGCCCATCAGCCCATCAGCCCATCAGTCCGTCTGCCCGTCTGCCCGTCCGCCCATCTGCCCGTCTGCCCATCTGCCCATCTGCCCATCCGTCCGTCTGCCCATCTGCCCATCTGCCCATCTGCCCATCTGCCCATCTGCCCATCTGCCCATCTGCCCATCTGCCCATCTGCCCATCTGCCCATCTGCCCGTCCGTCTGCCCGTCCGTCTGCCCGTCCGTCTGCCCGTCCGTCTGCCCGTCCGTCTGCCCGTCCGTCTGCCCGTCCGTCCGTCCGTCCGTCCG
>JAXIVJ010011936.1:25000-40000 GCA_036785665.1 Chirona hameri | reverse complement strand
TATATCTATATCTATATCTATATCTATATCTATATCTATATCTATATCTATATCTATATCTATATCTATATCTATATCTATATCTATGTCTATGTCTATGTCTATATCTATATCTATAGATATAGATATAGATATAGATATAGATATAGATATAGATATAGATATAGATATAGATATAGATATAGATATAGATATAGATATAGATATAGATATAGATATAGAGGTCAAATTCGAGGTCAAAGGATGGGGTACCGCACAACGTTCCGAATTTATTGTCGGATCCTTCCCAAAGTGATCCCAGATGATAGACAGGGTCCATATCTAACGTCCGTCACCGTGACCTGACCATATAGGCGTACCCAGGGGGGGGGGTAAACGGGGCAATTGTTGGCCCCCTCCCCTGAAGGTCCGTACGTGTCCCCTTAGCCGTATGTGCCCCTTTGGAAATAGGGCCCGAAGGGCCCTATTTCGAAAGAAAAAATGAATGATTTTTTGGATTTTTTAAAAGAAGAAAAAGTGTTGACAATATGCCCCTCTTAAAATATGGTGGGCCAAATCAGGTGAGTTTTTTGGTGGGGTTACCTTATGCCCCCCGAATAAAAAATTGCCCCCTCCTGGAGTGAATCCTGGGAACACCACTGGACCTGACCCGTGACCTTTGACCTTGGAGGTCAAATTTAAGGTCAAAGGACGGGATACCGCATAACGTCCCGAATTTATTCCCGGATCTTTTCCAAAGTGGTCCCAGATGTAGACAGCCTGGTCCGCATCTAACGTCCATTTCTAACGACCCCGTCCTTTGACCTCGAATTTGATCTTGAAGATGGCCTTGAACAGGAAAATGAAGGTCATATTCGTGATCAGCGTGCCAGAATTGACATTGGGCCGAGGTTTGGGGCGCATCTGAATCCGTGGCTGAATAAGTCGCTGAATAAGTCGTTAATTTCACTGACGTTCTTAGCATCCGGTATGTTGTCATGTTTGCGGAGCGTTTGGAGTGGTTTTTCCGAAAATATAAGTTTATTTGGCCATCTGAGCAAATGTATCTGATCTGTGAGGAAGGGATAATTACGATAGCTTAATAATTAAAATTACGACGGCTTCAAAGGCAAGTGAATATTCAACAGTTCTGGTTTACGCGTCAGGCGATTTGAAGATCTCCGGAACGTAGGATCGTAGGCATAAAGTTCGCAGCGGTAGTAGAAATGCTTGGTTGAGATATGCGTTTCCACCATGGCCATGGGGTATTTTGCAGGGCTAAATATCCCACTAAATACCCTACGGCGTAAATCAGCTGTCCGATGTATATACGCCTCACACAGACCTGGCAGCGCTGACCGCATGGCCGTCTCCCCCTCAGCAAGGGAGAGATAATTATCCGCGGTAAACGTAATCTTACATAGGATCGTACCTTAGGCGCAACTCTCCGTATCCCGTTCAAAATAGTCGCGCCGCAACGAACCGCGTGCGGGCACAGCCGAGTCGGACCAGAGCACCAGTGACGTCCCGCTAATGTTTAGCGATATGGGCGCTAAAATCCCCGGATGACTCTACCTCTCTTATATACGGCCTTGGGCTGTGGTGTGGTGTATGGTTTATAAACAAACATTGTCAGGCACTGCGATTTGTTTCCCCAAGTCCATATATAGGGCTAGCATAGGTTAGGTTTTTGTTTAGGTTTATAGGTTTTCCCTCCATAGACACTAAGGTATCTGAAAGTGCAAGCAAGAAGAGGGACAAGAATTTGGACGCCTGAGCCTTACGGCTACGCGCCCTAAGCCAGCAACAACAACAACACTAAGGTATCTGTAAGTTTCAATTCTTATGTTTTCGAAATTTGTATTGTTTATAACTTACCTTACCTTACCTTAGCAGAATCGGGAATTTAAAAGCCACATGGCCTGGGGTCCCGCTCTTCAAGCTCTGATTCGTGGATGTGCATCCTCGCTATGGTACAGAATACATGAGACCGGACCAGTGTGAATCAAGTTTGGCTTTGAACTGAGATAGTGTGTGCAATGATACAACTTGGGCTGGGAGTGAATTCCAATAGTTGACGACTCTGACACTGAAAGTGTGCTTGCGAGAGAGGGTCCTGACCCTGGGCTTGTCAAGCTTCCATTCATGACCTCTTGTGGCGCGAAACCTGGCCCTTTTCAAGAGCTCTCCTGCGTCCAGGGACATGCCACCATGGAGCAGCTGGTAAACGGCTATCATATCGCCTCAGTGGCGCATGTATTGGAGCAAAGGGATTATATTATAGGGATAGGGATTATATTATACAGTGTGATGATGCTTACCAGTGGATAGGGATAGGAGGTGAGATAGCTTATTAGCTTGTGAGGGCTGCATCCTGGTCATTTTTTTTAGTATTGATCATAATGATGCTTGAAGAAATTAATGTTTTTACTATCAATGACATTTTCAGGGAGTCTGTTACACTCTTCAACCACCCTTGATGAGCAAAAACTGGTTTATTTTCTATGTTCTGTGTCAAGGCTTATATAGCTTCAGGCTGTGTCCTCTTGCCATTTGGTTGTGGTTTTATCCAGTTTTAAGAAATTGTGTTCCATATTTACATGATTAAAATCCTTAAAGGAAATAGTTCCTGATTCACTGCGCCTCCTACCGGCTGCCGCCTCGCGCGTCGCTCCTCCGTTTCGTCGAGTTTTAGTGCGGATTTAAGTGTTTGTTCACAACAAGTTTTGTCACTCATCAAGAAACATATTTTGTGGATCGAATACAGTGATTTTTAGTGCAGTTGTGAGACTTGTACAGTGCAAAATAGCCTTTTTCATCTGTCAAAAATCTCCCAAAACTTCAGCCATGGCCCTTGTCGAACGGCACCATCCTTCTACCGTTCTCTACCCAGTTCTGCTCACCAATCAGCTCGCCGGATTTACTTCTACCCGAATCTCAACGTCGCCGCCGACGATCGCCCAGACGGGGCCGGGTCCGGCCCGCTCCGCTCCGGTCCCCGTCGAACGACGGACGGCCATAAATCTCCCGCCCGGCGCCCCGAGGAGGGTAGGAGGGGCGGAGTAAGGCGGCGCTACAGGGGGAGAAGGGCCGGCCGCATAGTCCAAGCACGTCGACTCCGTGCTATCTACGACGAGCACCACCATCGTCAGGACTACGGCCGAGCCCTGATCCCCCTGTCGGACCCTGGACTCGCCCCTGGCATAGAGGAGAGTCCAGTGGTCCAAACCCGGGGCAGACCGGGCCTGACAGCCGACGGCTGTCAGGAAGACTCTGGAAGTGACAGCTTCCGCCGTGTAGAGGGTCACCTGCCACCATCACAAGAACACCACGCCGATGTCAACCACCCAGTTCGACCGGATGGACCGGAGCGTCAAATGCCGACCAATCAAGATCCGACGTGACCGACGACGTGACGAGCTTCTTCTGACATCTCTCAACGTCCAGTCACTTCTGCCCAAGATTCTCCCACTCCGTTGTGAGATATCTGACACGGGAGCAGACATCATCATCCTCTCGGAGACCTGGCTGAAGCCGCGTGTGCCCAATCGTCTCGTGGCGTTTCCCGAATATCAGCTGATCAGAGCCGACCGAGCTGGCGGTCGCGGCTTTGGGGGCGTGGCGATTCTAGCCCGCGATGGCTTTCAGATAAAAGCCCTACCCAAGCCTGAGCCTGACAACTCGACCACAAAACTTGAGACAGTCTGGGCCCGCGTGAGCGTTGGGCGTGACAGAGGCATTGTCATATGTGCCATGTACCGTCCTCCCTCACCTGCTGGCGCCCAGCTGACGGCCGACCTTGAGCAGCTTGAGTCGGAAATACAGACCGTCCTGACGGACAACCGCGGTCTTCTCGTCTTAGCCGGCGACCTCAACTGTGACTTACGGGTGACCACTGGGAACACGCCCGGCGGTCATCTCACCAGACTGTTCCAGAAGTATTCACTGTCACAGACCATCAGTGACGCGACGTATCCCGGCTCCGGGTCTGTGCTCGACGTCATCGTTACCAACTGTGCAGACATGGTGGTTCGAGCAGGTGTGCGTCAGTGTGATTTTAGTGACCATCATTCCACTCATGCCCTGATGCGCATTCGCAAATGCCGCCCGACCCCCGTTGTAGTGCAAACCCGTAGTTGGAAATCCATTGATATGGACAGGTTCCGTGCCCGGCTCGGTGGCGTGGACTGGTCTCCAGTTTTCGTCACTGATAATGTGCAGCGGCAGAGTGACTTTTTGATCGACCAACATACAGCCGTACTGGACGAGCTGGCCCCGGTCCGAAGAGTCCGCATTCGTAACCCCCACCCGCCACCCGTCTCCGAGGGGACCCGGCGAATCATGGCGGAACGGCGCGCGGCCCTACGGCAGGGAGACCGCGCGCGGTACAAGGAGCTTAACCGGCTGACCCGCTCGGCTATTCAGCGCGACTCACGAGACAACATTAGACAGCGCATAGCTGAGACGGGCCCAGGTTCCATGTACCGCTGCGTGCGTCCCATCATCGCCAGCAAGAGGAGCGCCCAGACAACCACTCCCGACATCGACCCTGACACACTCAACCGATACTTCGCGGAGATCGGCACCAAGACAGCCGCAGCCGTTGCCGCGGGAAAACCGGCCGCTGCTGCGGAACTGCCGATCCGCCTACCTCGGGTGGGGTCGGACGGGTTCGCTGTCCGGCCGGTGACCGGCGCACTCACCAGCGTTGTACCAGATTCGTGGAAAGTCGCGGTTGTTCAGCCCATATACAAGTCATCGGGCTCCATCAGAGACCCTGCTAACTTCAGACCAATCTCACTCGTCCCTTGCTTGGCCAAAATAGTAGAACGTATTGTCCACAAGCAGCTGTATGCCTACTTCGATACAAACCATCTGTTCTCGTGCACACAACACGGCTTCCGACGCTTCCACTCTACCGAGACAGCACTGATAAATGTCACAGACCGGGTGCTTCAGGGCATGGATCACGGCGAAATTTCTCTCCTTGTGCTGTTAGATTTAAGTAAATGCTTCGATGTTGTCAGCCACTCAAAACTGATCCAAAAACTAGAACTCTATGGCGTAGATAGCTCCTGGTTCACAAGCTACCTTTCAGACCACTACCAGCATGTCAGATTTAGCACTCCTGATGGACGCCAGCGTTCGTCCAAGGCGGTTAGAAACCCAATCGGAGTTTATCAGGGCACATCGCTAGGACCCCTTTTGTACAACATCTTCTCCAACGACCTTAGCCTGTTTATCGATGACAATGTTAGCATCACCCAGTATGCCGACGATACGCAAATTCTCGTTACCGGACATAAACGTGACATTGCCGATCTCATTCAGCGCATGGAGTCGACCCTGTGTACTTTGTTCCAGTGGTTCACCCAAAATCAAATGAAAGTCAACTCTAGCAAGACCCAACTGATCGTTTTTGGCACTCGTCAAATGCTCCAGGACCTCCCAAAAACTTCCATCTCTGTAAACGGTGTGACTGTAGAAGAGATACCGCGTGTTAAAAACCTAGGGATAGTGATGGATCGGTATTTGTCTTTCGAACCTCATATCAACCAACTGGCAGCAAAGTGCACTGGACTGTTGATTGGTCTCAGCCACGCGAAGCATTGCATCCCTCATGATGTGCTACCGACAATAGTGAACGGACTGGTGATTGCACTGATTCGCTACGGTATCGCTGTATACGGAAACGGTACCGCACAAGCAGTGACGCGCATACAAAAACTGCTCAACTTCTGTGCGCGAGTAGTATCAGGACGGCGCAAGTGTGATCACGTACGTGACGTATTGCATGAGTTAAACTGGTTACCTGCCCAGGACCTCGTTATGTACCGCACACTATGTTTACTTAAAGTCATCATGACTCAGGGACAGCCGAGTGACCTTGCGCGCCACTTCCACACCGTTCAAAGTGTGAGGCAAAGATCGACCAGACAGGATGATCTACTGTCCATGCCTCGCATCAGAACCGAGTCAGGGAGGCGGCGGTTTGTTTATCGAGCCGCCCGAGCGTACAACGGCCTGCCGTCCGACACTAGGGAGACTAGTGTTGCGGTGTTCCGGAGGAGGATCACTGAACAGCTGGGTCTGGCACGGCGGCTATAGTGCGAAATTTGTACATGTGTTTTATGTGCGATGTGTGTGAATGCTGTTTCCTCCTGATGTATCCATGTCATTAACGCGAGCACATGAAAAGCCAGCACATAGCTGGATGGGCTTGAAATATATTCTATTCTATTCTATTCTAGTTCACCTTGAACATGGGGTTTTGAACTGAAATAGCAGTTTTGTAGCCCGTGTTGAGCAATCCTTATCTGCAGCTTTTCTTGGCTGAAAAGACTCCAGCTGAAGATATTTGACTTTTTGGCAAAGGAATGTGGCGCATATATGATATACCGTACCGTATAAAAGTGCCAGCACTGCATAGAGCATGCACAGACCAATAACGCACACCATCAAATTAATAATTTACGACCTTCTGACCTGAATTGGTGCGATGTAGGACCATTTTTTAAAAGAAAAAAAGAAACTATTAAAAAATATCATAAAATCGTGTTCAGAAAAAAAATATGAAGGTGAACTATTTCCTTTAAGCAACTTGAACACCTATCTCCTCTCTGCCTCCTCTTCTCCAGTGTTGTTACATAAGGTGTTTCAGTCTACCCTGGTAGGTGAGATGGGAAATGCTTTGCACTAGTTTGGTAGCTCTTCTTTGCATTCTCTCCAGCATCTTTATATCCTTTTTCAAGTATGGGGACCAGGTCTGGATGGGTATATTCCATGCGTGGGCGAACGAGGGCCTTATACACTGCAGGCAGGGTTTCCTCATCAGCTGAATGTTGGCATGAAATGGCAGCTGAATGTTCTCTTAATGTGACCTAACATGGAATTTGCAGAGGATGGAGCCTTGGTACTTGCGCGGATGGCTTCATGTCAGAAGTAACAATGATGCCCAGGTCCTTTTCACTGCTTGTGGTGGATAATGTAATGTCACTCAAGGCCCGACTGGAAAAAATACACTCACTACGCTGGACGTCTCGGCGGAGCCGTTGCGCCGAAATGTATTGGGTGCTACACCGCATTCTCAACACCTGTTAACACATATAAATGTGAAGTCAGCGTGTGCAAGGCCTCGCAGCGCCGCGTCAGCCTCGGCACCAGGGTGTCGCCGTCTTTCAGTGCAAAACATCGGGTGGATCCAGGGGGGCCGCAGGGGGCCATCCCCCCAAAGGTCCTGCAACTATTATTCCCCCCCCCCCCAAACTGTCGGACGTACAGTTGTAAACATTGCCTTTGCGGCAGTCAAATCCAGCTATCCACATTGAAAAACCTGAAAATATCGTGCCGCTTCACGGCATGATACAAAATTCGCAATTGCTTATAAAAAATTGGAAAATGGGAAAATGAATTAATTAAGTGTCTGGCAGAGGCTCTCCTTAGTGGTACCTAATTGCTAGCCCCAGGGCCCACTCCCTTCATACAATATTAACTTTCAAGCGGGCTACATGTTTAGCTAGTCTGCCGAGTTCCGAAAAAAGGCGACGCGGACATCGGCTCCCGGAAGCTGCTCCAGCGGTGGCCAACTTGCTGGACCGAAGAGCCTAATAGTGGGACCAGGCCAGGAACATCTCCCCAAGCCATCTCGACCCAGCCTCCTCAAGATCCACAGGGACCATTTATGCGCGGAAAAGTCGTTCTGCCTCTTGCTGCTTTTAAACCGTTTGCACTGTTACCAGTTGTTTGTTGCAGTTCAGTTCATATGTAATGTATACAGTACATATGTAATGTATACATCATATGTACTATTGAGCGCTGACTGCCACCGGTCATCGTGATTTACTATCCGATGAATATGTATATGAAAAACTACCTTAAGTTCAATATTTTTCATCATACCGAGATGTGCAACCAGGAATAGGGGTTACCTGAGGTTTGGCTCCACTCATGGTCTGGTTCCAATATTAAAATTGCCTTTTTCGCGACCTAAAATTTAAATTGTCACGCCGCTTCGCGGCGTCACATCGGTGGCCATCGTCATAACGAAGCCATCGTCATCGTCTTTGGTTCTTTGTAACGGTGAATTGAATCAGTAGCATTTTAGCTTCTTATCCTCTACGTCTACAAGGTGTAAATTTCTGAGTTTTATCGGGCAAACCCGTAAAATTTCAATATTGTTCAATGTTTGTCATCATACCGATGTGCGACCAGGAATACGGGTTACCTGAGGCTTGGCTCCTCTCTCGGTCTGGTTCCAATATTAAAATTTCGTTTTCCACCACCTAAAATTAAAATGTGCACGTCGCTTCGCCACGTCACATTGGTGGCCATCGTCATGACGAAGCCTTCGGTTTGTTGTAACGGTGAATTGAATGAATAACATTTCAGCTTTTTATCCTCTACAAGGCCCATATTTCTTGGGTTTATCAGGCAAACCCGTAAAATTTAGTGGCGCTAAATAACATGTACCTACCTACTCTAACATGGAAACCACATTAAAAATGCTGCAAACGCACACGCATAAAAATGGGTGTACATTTTTTCCCGTCATTTAGCCGACCCCCACACAAAAAAACGCCCACGCCCCTCCCGCCCCCCCCCCCCACTCAACAACTTCTTGGAAATACGCTACTGGATTTGCCCCCTAAACCCACGGCTAGATCCGCCCCTGTCTTTCATGGCAAGGTCCATCAAGTGAGCACCGTCCCAGAGCACAGAGTACCACTCTGGCTGCTCCACCCCCTCGCACAGAACGGCAGTTGTGAACCCTTTGCTTTGGTACTGGCCGTCGCCGCTGACCCCACCCAGTACCGTTTGTCCACGGCTGGCAGGTGTTCAGCGATAGTGGAGGCCACCTGTTCACCAGCTCCCCCGACTTTCCGCCTTTTAGGAAATGTTTGGAAATTACTTCTATAAATGGGAACGCACTTTCCAAAAATGGAAGTTCCGAAAATATAAAATTTAACCATAGTGTCCACAACTGAATTGTGGAGTCAGCGGCGAGGCTCCTGGCAGGAGCAGCCCAGTCGTGGACCAGTGGACAGTGGATCCAGTCGTGCGGCCTTGAAGGATGGAACCGGAATATCGGGGGTCTGTGCGCCAAACTTTTGCTAGATGAAATTACGCTGGACGTGCGCCGAAATTTTCGGCGCAATCGCCGAATTACGCTGGACATGATGGTGAAAGCGTGTATTTTTTCCAGTCGGGACTCAAGGTGTACTCATACTTAGTTCTTGTTGCCAAAGTGCATTACTTTGCATTTCTCCTTGTTAAATGTCAAAGACCATTTGTGGCTCCACTCATCAAGCTTACAAATGTCATCCTGTAGTCATTGAACACCATCTGAGCTCTTCACTCTCCGGAATAGCTTGGCATCGTCGGCAAAGAGCTTCCTGTTTGAACTAATGTTATCCAGGAGATCATTAACATAAATAAGGAAGAGTGTTAGCCCAAGAACACTTCCTTGTGGTACCCCACTCCATACCCTTTGCCACTCAGAGAAGGCATCCCTAATCATAACTCTTTGCTGGCGATTTGTGAGAAATTCTTGGACCCAACTCAGGACTTGTCCATCAATGCCAACAGCTTGGAGCTTGAGCAAGAGTAGTTTGTGTGGTACCGAGTCTAAAGCCTTAGCACAATCTAAGTACACAGCATCTACACAGCCTCCATCATCCATCACATCCTCCACATAGTGCAAATATTCCAATAGCTGTGTTAAGCAGGACTTGTTTGAATTAAATCCATGTTGTTTTTCTAACATCTTTGAAAATGTTGATATTGTGGGGATTTAAAATAAAAAATAGGGGTTAAAATCCAAAAAAAATTGCAAATCCGAGATTGCCATTTTAAAGAGAATGCCATTTTGTATCTTTGGTGAATTGCGTTTGCAATTTCCTTTAAAACTCTGTTTTCTACCATTTGTAAAATATTTATCGTTTTTCGACCAACATGACGTCATCAAAACATGATTATCTCCCAAACTACTTAACCATTTTCAAATAAATGTTTACAGCATACGTATAATTGTGGTAAACTCATCTACCAAAAATTTCAGCAAGATGCGCCGCATGTGTAAAAGGTTATTCAAGAAAACCTCGGGGGGGAGGGGGCTGTCAGGCTGTCAGGTAGGGCGAGGGTTAAGCAGGACTTGTTTAAACGAAATCCATGTTGGTGGTGTGTTAGATAGTTGTTGACTTCCAGATGCCGCATAATCCTGTGCCTGACAAGTTTTCCAAAATCTTACACACATGTTACACATGTTACATGTTAAACTTATTGGGCGGTAATTGAGTGGGTCGGTTTTTGACCCCTTCTTGAACATTGGTGTGATGTTGCCTCTTTTCCAGTCAATTGACATGCTACTAGCTTCCAGGGAGTGTTTGTAAACAAACGTCAGTGGCTCGGCCAGCACCTCTGCACATTCTCTGTACTCCTCTGTACTGTACCTCAGCACCTCTGTCTTCACAATCACGTTTTATCTAGTGTAAATTAACTTATCAGCCAAATGCTGTTGACCAGGGGGGGGGGGGGGGGGTCGTCTCCTTCACAATCACGTTTTATCTAGTGTGAATCGGTAAATTTTTACTGCTGCCCCAAAACTCCAAAAGCTGCCCCAAAATTTCAAATGCTGCCCCAAAATTTTAAAAGCTGCCCATAATTTCAAAAGCTGCCCCAAAATGTTACAAGCTGCCCCAATTTTGATGTGTTGGTGCCAACCTTGCCCGACGAGATATCGTCGAAACTTGCCACGTTTTGCATACTGGCCACTCAGGTTGAGTTTTAGGTAATAGTTCAGTAATTGACCTCCCCAGTTACCTTTACAGCAATACGGTCGCAGGGACCCACGTTTACAACACTCTGCTCGCATTCACAGTGAATTACTGAACTAATACCCTAATACCCATGTCACTGCCTGACAAGACACATTGCTGTGCTACTTTTGGTGGCACTCCGCTCTGCTCAGACTGGTTATTGATTCAACTTTTTTTGGAACGATTCGATCATGATTCATTTTGGAATCTGAATGATTCAATCACTGTTTGATTCACAGATACAATTTTGTGAATTGATTCTTTCCGATTCAAAGAATACAAAAAAAATCAATTCAGGTTTGATTCAACATTTAAATATATGTGGTGAATTTATGTTGAATCAATACAAATGTAAACATACATATATATATATATATATATATATATATATATGATTATTACAACATTGTTACAGCAATACCGCCCCTGTAGCTCAGTGGGAGAGCGCTGGACTTTTGACCTATCCCGGTGTGGCAGCCCGGGTTCGAGTCGCTTCGGCGCTCGCTGTTTGCTCCTGACTGGAAGGGCCTGCGGCCGGTGGCAGCGGTCGCACTCAAGGTCAGGTGACGTCAGTGAGCGGGGCGGACCGTGTCCAGGTATGTCGGGCACGTAAAACTTTCGTCTCTAAATTCTGCCGGCCAAAAGGAATTGCGCAATCGGGTGGTGAGGTCAGGTCCTGCACAACACGCTCTGCTTAGCGTAGGTCCTGACCTCGGAAATCCATCCATACAAAACATTCGGACTAAATTATTATTTAAAAAAAAAAACTATTCCAGTCTAAATTAATGTAACCACTGGGACTGCATGTATTTGCATAATTTACCAGCGTACTTGAATCATTAAGAGTTTTTCAATCTTTTGATTCAATCAGCCTTGATTTGATGCAGGTTTTGATTCAATCATGATTCATGAATCAAAAGATCTGGTGGTGAATCAATTATTTTTGTATTCAAGGAATTTTGATTGAACGATTCCAATAGATTCAATCAGTGTCAAATCAATAACCAGCCTGCTGCTGCTCAGGACAAAAGAATGACATGGCGCTCCACAGGGTTCGGGGTTTAGCTTGTATACAGGTGCAGGTGTAGTGATCTCAAAATAGTGATAACTGCAATATATATTAGCCTAGCATCTACAAGAAATGGGGAGATTGCAGTTAGGGTTAAATAGCTGCTGTATTCTTACCTCATATTCTTACCTCGTGGGGTCTGTGGTTTTTAGGAAGGCAAGGGAGGAAAGTTATGAAGTAAAGAGGGAACCCTAGATGAATAAGATGTGTACCCTAGATGAATAAGACGTGCAAGACGTCAAACTATTGTTGACACCTTGTACATTAGGGTGACCCCTTTTTACACTTTCTCCTGATATCTTTTGGGTCCAGTCGGTTTTATATGTATTTGATGGTGCTGAACACGATGAGCGCATCAAAATAAAAAAATTCACATATCTTTTGCCCGTGCCTGGCAATGTAAATTTTCAAATTTTGGTAAAACATTTACATCTTACATCAAAATTACATCATCTTACATTACATTACATTCTTACATCATCTTACATTACATAACACATATTGGCATCTTGCAAATAATGATAGTAGAAGGTCCAACAAAATTAATGTATAAAGTGATAGATTCATTATTTTTACATCGTATGCCACAAACAGCATCCCTCTAGCTCTTCCCATTTGGTCATAATAACAATTTTAACTTGACAATGTCGGCTAGTTCCAAATTGCCCAATAGATGGCGTTGTAAGCACTCACACCCAAATATACAAATAATGGCCTGATTTGAAGGAAATAGGTGGTTGCTTGGTCAAAGTGAATGCAAGCATTGTGAAAGTCATACACAAACCGTCAGTTTTCGCCAAGCCTGTTGCCCTCCCCCCCGCCCTCCTTAGGGTGGGGGATTGGGTGGTGAAGGGAAGGGCACAGTGGTACCCATAAAATTCAGGCAACAGGACACTTCCACTTTAATTATTTTACAGTTGTAATCAAATGATTGTAAGCATCTATAGTAGCATATTGAGGAAACAGTTTGACTCACTTCTTGTCTTGCTTTATACCCAGTTATCCAGGGAGAGGAGCGGGCATCAGGGAAATGGCCACAGAAAACGACTGAAACCGGCTGAATTTAATGCAAATCCTGATTTAAAGCTAATGTTAACAATTGCTTTCGCATGTAAGTTTGGTTGGATATAATTGATTGTGCTGAAGCTAAGAAATTCCAATGTCTATCCCAGTGCCCAGACCAACTGATTTGATCATTGTTGATTCGTCTCAGTATACATACCCGGTTGATTATCATTTGCTTCGCCGTCGCCACTGTCGGTACTGCCCGTATTGCTTTCTACAATACCGACAATGCCACTTAAGGATGGAATAGCGTCGCCATGGTCTCCAAATTAATACGGACCAATTTAAGTGCACACATACTTTAACATTTAACTATAATGGGACATAAACCCAAAATTAATGGGGACAGTATCCCCTTTGGTGTCGACGACCGTGATACAAAGGTTGTATTTGTTGCGACGCTCTGCTATTCAGAACGTTTCAGTGTTATAGCTGGGACTCCGTTTCGTCGCGGCCGCCCCTGTCGTCAGCCGGTTGTCAGTGGCTTAGGTGTGACATTGGGCGCCTGTCTGCAGTGGGCCCTTTCGAACCAGACAAGTTATCAGGCCTTCACATATTGATGTTCTCTATCCTCCCTGGCCCTGCTTCGCCAGGCTTCGCGCGTCAACGAGCTCTGTGTATACCACTAACCTGCAGTGACGTTAGGATTTAGTGCAGATGCTTTGAATGGCCCGATACGGGCCTTGCAACTGAACATAGTCATATGGAGCATAAGGAATGAACATCCTGTTGACGTGGACCTTTTCGACTTTGTCGCCATCAAAGCTCCACGCTGGTGTGAAGTGGGACATGCTCTCAGTTTGGGTGCCATATACCTGACCTTGACAGTTCGGACGTTTGCGAGGAGAAAAATCAGCCCCGCAATCAGCCGCGTATGGCTCATCCCGAGAATGGTTAATCAGCCGCGTATGGCTCATCCCGAGAATGGTTAATCAGCCGCGTATGGCTCATCCCGAGAATGGTTAATCAGCCGCGTATGGCTCATCCCGAGAATGGTTAATCAGCCGCGTATGGCTCATCCCGAGAATGGTTAATCAGCCGCGTATGGCTCATCCCGAGAATGGTTAATCAGCCGCGTATGGCTCATCCCGAGAATGGTTAATCAGCCGCGTATGGCTCATCCCGAGAATGGTTAATCAGCCGCGTATGGCTCATCCCGAGAATGGTTAATCAGCCGCGTATGGCTCATCCCGAGAATGGTTAATCAGCCGCGTATGGCTCATCCCGAGAATGGTTAATCAGCCGCGTATGGCTCATCCCGAGAATGGTTAATCAGCCGCGTATGGCTCATCCCGAGAATGGTTAATCAGCCGCGTATGGCTCATCCCGAGAATGGTTAATCAGCCGCGTATGGCTCATCCCGAGAATGGTTAATCAGCCGCGTATGGCTCATCCCGAGAATGGTTAATCAGCCGCGTATGGCTCATCCCGAGAATGGTTAATCAGCCGCGTATGGCTCATCCCGAGAATGGTTAATCAGCCGCGTATGGCTCATCCCGAGAATGGTTAATCAGCCGCGTATGGCTCATCCCGAGAATGGTTAATCAGCCGCGTATGGCTCATCCCGAGAATGGTTAATCAGCCGCGTATGGCTCATCCCGAGAATGGTTAATCAGCCGCGTATGGCTCATCCCGAGAATGGTTAATCAGCCGCGTATGGCTCATCCCGAGAATGGTTAATCAGCCGCGTATGGCTCATCCCGAGAATGGTTAATCAGCCGCGTATGGCTCATCCCGAGAATGGTTAATCAGCCGCGTATGGCTCATCCCGAGAATGGTGAATCAGCCGCGTATGGCTCATCCCGAGAATGGTGAATCAGCCGCGTATGGCTCATCCCGAGAATGGTTAATCAGCCGCGTATGGCTCATCCCGAGAATGGTTAATCAGCCGCGTATGGCTCATCCCGAGAATGGTTGAAAATCAAACAAAAAACAAACAAACAGGTTTGATAGTTTGATGGATACTACCTCTGAGGATAATACAATGGCTGTATTAAGCAAGGGAATATGGAATGGGTTAAAAGGAAGAATTCCAGCTGGAGGTCATTGTGTACCAATCTCTGCCAGATTTTA